>JAOUQV010000040.1:6662703-6673003 GCA_028565295.1 Aspidoras spilotus
TAGAAATTATTATTGCAGAAATTGGAAGTAGTGGTGAAATTAAGATTAGAACAGATCAACATAATCAGGTAAAAAAAAGAAAGGAAAATGTAGAAATTGGAAGTGGTGGTGAAAAGAACAGTAAGAGAAACCAATTAACCCAATATGCTTGTCTTTGAACCCAGTTCCTTTGAGTAGTGAGGTGAAATGTCTGACAGATTCTTAAAACAATCAAAAAAGTAGGTTTAAATAGTATTTAATATTTTTCAAAGCATCTTATAATGCACGTATGACATGCACAGTACTGTATAAAATGCAATCATCATAAACGTTGCATAAGAGTGTTGAGTTAGGATATTGTTCATATTTCATTACAGCTTGACCCATCACAACAAATACGCCCTACTTTTTTGTTTTTTAATTATTTATTTATTCAGATTAAAACCAAGTATAGAATGCATATCAGTAACAATGTGCAATCTCTGCTGATTGACATTTTTGCAAAACCCAGTCGCATTTGCAACCTAGACATTCTCTATTAAATCATTCATCATTTTTTTAACTGTTTACATCCTTCTGCAAACTCTTTACAGTGTTTTTCTGCCCTCCTGTGGTTGGACAGGGTGTTAGCAGTGACTGAATTAGAAGTGACATCTACTGCATTATGTCTAGATGCATATGACCCATATTTCATATACTGTAGATCACACACACACAAAAAAAAAACAATCTGAAGAAAATGGTTTGCATTAAAAAGGTAAATAAAAGCAACACAGAAGGTAAAATCATACAAAATAATTACAACCTATGTACAAAAATGGCATCAGCAATTAATGAGAGAGATGCGGTAGATTTTAGGTTGTGGTAGTGGGGTGGTGCAGGGTAAAGTAAAGAACAAGTAAAGAAACTAAATTTCAGGACACACGTACACTACAGAAATACACAACGATATGAACTTTTGAAACCTGTACTCCATTACATTCAACTAAATGGCAAATGATTAAAATCCCAGATCATTTTGGTCTTTCTCTTCTCTCAAACATAAGAATTTAAACAGAACCAGCAAATTAACGTCTCTGGAATGTATAAAGAACATAGAGCACAAATGAGTCCATCACATCAAGCTACACACAAAAGAGGGCAATAAAAAAAACCCTAACAATCCTAACATGGGCCTGACCTCAATTAAATAATAATCCCAAACTTTAAAAATATGTACTGTATATAACTCTATTTGTCAGATGACTGTTAAATCACAGCAGATTCTACAGTATTCTTCCCCAGTGTTCTTCTCTTCTCGTTCCCATAGTGGTCCATTTACAGTCTGTGGAAAGCTAGTAAACTCACAGGTGAAAATGTATATTTGTCAGACTCCACGGGACATTAGGTGCCACATCACAGAGCATGAGTTTGGTTGTCCATGGCAGGGTTTTGAACAGATAATATGGGCAGATTTGTAGAGCTACAGTCGTTTCTTTATGTGGACTTTTGCCTGTAGTGAAGTGTTAGGTCACCGCCACTTTTCCAAATGAAGTGCTTAACTGTTCGGAGGTCCATGTTAGGATCCAAAACCTTATAGAGAAAATTCAGAGCAAAGCAAGAGTTACAGAACTACTACAATCGAAAAACTAACAGATGACAAGTATTTAAATTACTTAACTATTACGACACAGTCTGAAAGATAAAACTATATACACAATGATCAATGGATTAGGCTAATAACTATTAATCAACAATTATTAATTACAGCATAGTTAATCATCAGGAAACAGACTTAACAAGGTGGTGAACATCCTCCATAAGCGCACATCTATCTGTCTGTGGCCTATCATCTATCTGACTCAGTTTAATTAAAGATGGTAAATGTTGCCATCTACTGTGCAGATAACATTTATTCCATTTTATTTTTTGTCTTTCAATTTCTCCCTGACACCAGGGGTCGCCACAGCAAGTCACTCACATTTCAGATCTGGCACGTTTTACGCTGGATGCCATTATTGATTCCTTTACCCTTTGTGGCTTAGGATCGAACAATTTAGCGTCTCGTCATGTCTTTTGGACTGTCGAGAGAACCCTGAGTACCCAGAGAAAGGGAGAACATACAAACTCCATTGAGAAATTTCCCAGGTGGCCCACCCAGGGATAAAACCCAGGTCCTTCTTGCTGTGAGGCGACAGCACTATCAGCTGTGCATCATTCAGTTTAGATAATGGTAGAAAATTCTAGCCATCTTAAATAATTTCAAAAATGAAAATGGCAAGCATTTAAAGAACATACAAACTGCACACAGAAATCTACCCGGATGTCCGAACCGAGGTTCAAATCTAGGTTCTTGTTGCTGTAAGGCAGCAGCACTACCCACAGAAACACAGTGCAGCCCAACAAACACTTCAGATATAGGCAGTGAGGATTATATTATTTACAGCAGGCTAAATTAGATTTAGACTTGATCTGGTCTTGAATGGGTTTTTTCCCAGTGTGGCTGAATCTGTGAACACACTGGACAGTAACAGCATTTTACCTGGTCCTGACAGAGAAGCTCGATCTTCTCCTCAGCTAAAACTGCCACATCTTCCTCTTCTTTCTGCTCACTTGGCTTATCTCCAGTTGAACCACTTGTCTGGGATTCACTATCCAAATTAATGACCTTCTCATAAACATGCTCCATCACTTTTCTCACCTGGAGCATGTCGCTAGCTGACAGACGATCCCTAAACAGATAAGAGAACAGCCCAATATTATAAATTGCATTATATAAAATAATAAAACATTTTTTGTCTTTTAGGCACTTTGAAGGTCATGAATACACTACAGTGCACCAACATGCCACACACCGGATGGTTTAATTATATTTAAGAGTCACCTTTCTAAAATAATAGCAAAATCTTTTTGACAAAAATGACTTGATTTTGCCTCTTCTGGATCATCTATATGCTCAATGGGAAACTTCACACAGGCCTGGACATCTACTGGCTTAAGCAGGGGGACACGCCTGGCACTGCAAGATTTGAGTCCCTCTTGGCGTAGTGTTATTGATTGTAGCTTTTGTTATTTGGGCCCATCTCTTTGCAGGACATTCATCAGGTCCCTCTGGTGATATTTTTTGCCTAAATCACTCCCTCACCATGCTGTCCACCTCTGGTAAAAGCCTATGTCCTTAGTTTAACAGATTGTGATTCTACCCTTGTAATGAAATGTCAAGAGTGAATTGACAAATAATATTTAAATGAAAAAACCTAAAAAGGGACAATATTGCTTGTGACTTTGTCAACAAATGACATCATAATACAATGTTGTGCACAGTAAAGATATCGTTGCTACAGCAGGGCCAAAAAGTATTTAGTCAGCCACTGATTGTGCTAGTTCTACTACTTAGAAAGATGAGAGGTCTAATATTTATCATAGGTACTATAAGACTTCAACTATAAGACAAAATGTGAAAAAAATAAATAAATAAAAAAAAATCAGGAAATTACATTTTTAAAGAATTTATTTGTAAATTATGGTGGAAAATACGTATAAATAGTGGAAAATATGGTCAATAACAATATTTCAACCTATCCCCTTAACATAATATTTGTTGGCAATAACAGAGGTAAAATGTTTTCTGTAATTCTTCACCAGGTCTGCACACACTGTAGGCTGGTATTTTGTCCCATTCCACAAACTGTCTATAGGACTGAGGTCTGGAAACTAGCTAGGCCACTCCAGGACCTTGAAATGCTTTTTATGGAGCCACTCCTTCATTGCCTGAGCAGTGTATTTGGGATCATTATCACGCTAGAAAATCATGATTATGATATCATTCGGGGCTATGTTACATCTTTAATGCTTTCACTGATGGAAAAAGGTGATTAGTCGTCTTGTCCCCTTGGTAGAAAATCAGCCACAAAGCATAATGTTTCCACCCCAATGCTTCACAGTAGCTATAGTGTGCTTGGGATGCAATTCTTCCACCTAAACACAAATATTTTTTACCAAGAAGTTCTATTTTGGTTTCATCTGACCTCATGATATTCTCCCAGTCCTCTTCTGGATCATCTTTATGCTCAATGAGAAACTTCACACAGGCCTGGACATCTACTGGCTTAAGCAGGGGGACACGCCTGGCACTGCAAGATTTGAGTCCCTCTTGGCGTAGTGTTATTGATTGTAGCTTTTGTTATTTGGGCCCATCTCTTTGCAGGACATTCATCAGGTCCCTCTGGATTTTCCGTCACCGATCTCATGATCATTTTGACCCCACAGGATGAGATCTTTCATCGAGCCCCAGATCGAGGGAGATCATCAATTGTCTGGCTCCCACAGTTGATTTACTCACACCAACCTGCATGCCTACTGTAGATTCACTCTTCCCAGCCTGGTGCAGGTCTCCATTTTTCCTCCTGGTGTCCTTCAACAACGCTTTGGTTTTGGCCATGGTTGAGGTTGGAGTCTGACTGTTTGAGGCTGTGGACAGGTGTATTTTATACAGATAAGGTCAAACAGGTGCTAATAATACAGGTAACAAGAGGATGACTGAAGAGCTTCTTAAAGAAGGAGTTACAGGTCCTGCTTTTTTGTGGGAGACCAAATACATATTTTCCACCATTTACAAACGAATTCTTTAAAAATCCTACAAATGTTATTGCCTGGATTTTTACTAATTTTGACTCTAGTAGTTTAAGTGTAATCTATGATTAAAATTACAGACCTTTCTCATCTTAGGAAATCTATCAAGCAGGAAAACTTGCAAATAAATAAATAAATATTTTTTGCCCCATAAAGTGGAACTTGAATAAATTTATAAAAAACACAAATTCCCCCACACAAACATCTCATACGCCAATCACTCTAAACGGTGTGTATACATGAATAACATCCATCAGATCACTGTGTATAATATTCACTGTTAATAATTTTAAATCAATGTCAAGACACGGAGTTTAAATATAATTATTAAATGGATAAGAATTAACTAATGTAATAAAAACATTTTAATTCTGATGTGTTTTGGTAGGCAAAAAAAAAATTATATATAAAAGTCAACTGACCTAAGCACCTTTTCCTACATTCATGTTATTTATTTATTAACAGCATTGTTTAATACTAAGCGTACAGTATTATAATAGATTATATATATTTACAGTATATTCTATAAAATATTCTATTTTACTGGCTCCGTTTGTCTTTTAGGTCATTTATTAAAATCAGGTAAAATTTGTTTCTAAAATGCTTATAACTGTGTTCGGGACATTGTCCCGAAGCAGCTTTATAAGACATTACAAAAAGACATATTATTAAATTATATATAGCAGATAATTACTATAATGTACAGTGGCAAGGAAAATAACCACAAGATGTTAAGAAACCTTAAGAGCAATTTGCATTCCATATATTCATTTAAGTTTAAACATGAAATTTGATATTTGAACTTGTCACTGATATAGAGTTGAATGCTGGGGTGTAAAACATTGATATAAAAACAAAAAAAATCAGGGTTTCCCCAGGATTGTTAAGTTGCCCATCATGGTGATCTATATGTGGCAATATCAAAGATGGGAAGGCGATTGATGTTGGGAACTCAGATTTGTCTGACCTAGTAATTTATAGGTTTGTGCTTTACCATCCAAGCACGCTTATCTAACGCCTACAATATCTAACTCCAGTGCTACCACAGATGCATTATAAATTTATTCTACAATTTCCATCTGTAAGAGTAACCTACTTCTTCAAGGTCTTGGCACCAGATGAAGAGTGTGGCTGGAGGTAGAAAGGGATTTTGTTGAATTTTGGCATGTTTTTCTGCAAAAAGAAAACAGACAAGACATTTCCGATATGGATACTGCAGAAGCACCATGTGGTTCTTTGTTTGCCAAAGTTATTTACCCAGCACTGTTTAAACTCTCTCCCTACAGGCTGACAGGGCTAAAATGTATTTATTAAATTGTATTTATACTATAGACAGGGTTAAAATTTAAGGTACATCAACTCACATCTACTGTGATGTCAATCACCCACTGTGGAACCGTTTCATTGAGCAGCATGGACTCAGTTTCGCCTCCAGAGTCTCGACAGAGCAACCTGCACACAAACATACAAATATCTAATCATTCATTCATACCTAGACGGTGCCAAACGTAGACAGTGCCAAAGAGCTATTGTACACTAACTGGCCACTTTATTATGTAGAGATTGTAAAAGGTTGGACCAGAACTGCCTTAACCCTACATGACATACTTAGAGATGGTATTCTGCAATCCTTGGGGGCAATGAGTGGTTGAGTTACTGCTGCCTTTCTGACCTCTTACATAAATTTGTCCACACAACTGATGCTCACTGGATATTTTACTATGTAAACCCTAGAGATGGTTGTGTGTGATCCCAGTATATCTGCAGTTTCTGAAACCGCCCATCCAGCACCAACACACATACTACGTTCAATAAATGCATCGAGTTGCAGCCATGTGATTGACTGATTTGATATTTGCGTTAACCTGCAATTGAAAAAAACCTAATGAACACACCTAAAAAGCGTTCTTCCTCCTGCTTCACCAAAAATAACAGGAGTGTGCGGCGGCACTTGAAAGTAACCATTTCCTTTCTGTATCCTGTTCTCATGTTCACCATTCACTAAAAGAAAAACACACAGATTTAAATCAATTCTCATAAGCAGCAATGTAAACCCATAGCATAATTAACAGAATGGCTTACCATGGTTCATCTCAGTTTCCTCATCCATCGGGCTGCTGTGTGTCCTGGGCCAATATTCCAACAGGGCTTGGAGAAGCAGTCCACCCAGATTCACTACAAAACATATAACAGCTCTCCACTGCTACTCTAAACTATTATGAATTATATTAATTTTATAGGAGATTAAAAACTCCTGCAACTAGAGGTTTAAAAACTTTTAATGGATACAAAGACACTGAAATGGTGTGGATGCTAGAATGTCTTAAAAACTGGACAGCTGGGGGGAAAAAAAATCAAGTGCAGAGTTTCTAAGGGTATGTGCCTAATATTACTGTTCTTTACTAATGGGAGCTCAATGACCTGAATATATGGCATATTCTCAGATTCTGTGCACTATGGCTGCAACGGTTATTTAAGCCCTCCCGTCACCTTCAAATACTCACATGGAGTAAATGTTTATCAGTTTCACTCACCAATTAGGTGTTTCTACCCATAACAATGCTACACACTTCTATTTGTTGCACTGTTCTTTCAACTATGCAACTCGTGATAAAAAAATAATCCTAAATTAGACTTCTTTTGGCACCAGCAACCATGCCACAGTCAATAGACTGTAAAAATATTTCTGGTACATAGGGCTGTGTGCTGCATGAAGCTGCATGTGAACAAAATACATTTAAAGTTGAGGTTTTAAACAATAATCATTCCAAACACGATGTTATTGTAAGTTTCTACATCCTAACTGGAACAACTGTCAACTGCTTATATCATTTGGAGATGAACTGATGACTTTGATAGTACAACGGAGTCAATGCTAGAGGGAATTTTATGGTAATACATCATTACACATTCAGACTGCAGAATTAGATAAACAGTAATTAAATAAACATACTTTTAAATGCCTTTTTAATTCTATTGTAACCATGTAACCAACCATGCTACACATTGCTCAGTCATATGGGGGGGTTAAGTGTCTGGGACAGAAGCATCACAGTACTGGGAAATCTGTTCAAATTCTTGCCCAGGAATAGCCAAAAGTAAGCAAGCACCTTTTTTACTTTTTGTTTCATGGATGACTATTTACATGTACTGCAACACTTACATTTTGGGTCAGAGCCATCTGGACTGGTAAATCCAGCATCCTTGGCTGAGACCCAAGCTGCAAAGCAATCACTCTCATCAAGTGTAATAGTCAGCATCTATAAAGCAACAAAATAAAATAAATCAAAATATACACATTGATATCAAATACTGTATAATCCATAGTAGAACTCTCTTGCATAATTTCCATACTGTTACGTGTATTAGGAAAATACAGTGAAATGCATAACATGTGATGTGACTCACCCCTGTTTTAAGATCCACAGAAAACCAGTTAGGAACATAAACCATTTTAAACCGTTTTTTGATTTCTTCATCAAACTCCACCTTTCCCAAATCTTCAACTTTACATGCCTACACAAGGGGTACAAATGAGTGTCAAAGACTGACAATTTTTTGGATGAAAAGGAGACGAAAATGCAGCAGTTCATACCTTTAACACATCCCAGTAAGCTATGTTGTTGTTGGTGTCTTTGGTAAGTATGTGTCTCTTATCATTCAGAATGTGGCACTGAATTATACTGGCCCCACCTAGAGAAGAAATTGTGTGCAGACATTACAAATCCAAAATGTTACCATACTGAATATAGTATATAGCATTCCTAACACTTCCATAATTAATACATTCAAAGACAACAGCATTTTTAAATATAATATGTTTTATAATTATAAAATCAGCAAATAATAATTGAATACTTTATTATTAACACAGGCAATGAAGACATTTTATTACCAAGTTCTACAATTGCTTAGGCTTTCTTTAGAGAACACATTATGTAACCATGGAATCTGTTTTACACATGCAGAAACGCAAATAGCTGTGGCCCAAGAGGAAACGCATACTGGTCTAAATGCACAGCCATTGGTACATAGTCTAACATCCATAGAGAAGGTGCAGTAAGATATTCACCTTTAATAACCTGATCCGGCTGTGTGCAGAGTGGCGTCAGGGGAGTACTGCAGTCATTGTCGTAATCGCCAGATGCTCGGAAATTGTGGATTCCCTTTAGAGACTGCAGGGTAATAGAGATTAAATAAAATGAGGATGAAAACCATCAAGGCTCAGACCTTACAAAGATAAAATTATGCTAAGATTTTAGTTTTGTAAAAATCTAAGTTCCGAGACTGTCGAGTGGGTGACGGAACATGAACTAGTGGGCTTGTATGTCATTTAACCTATTACAAATCCTATAATGTGTCTGATAATAATAAAGTAGTGCTTAATTGTTCACATCACGGGGCAATAGTGAAACAAAAGAAATTTTAAAAGTAAAAAAAAAAAAAGGCAAAAGGATTTTTAAGCTTAAAGAGGACAACTCTATATGATGCGTCAGGAATAGCTAGCAGGTGGTGTCTCCATTCACGTCATTGTAGAAGGCAGCTGTGCTTACCCATTTGTTAATTGTGGACTTTGTGGTAGAGACCCAGATGGCTGGTGCTGGGTCCGCTGACCTGTCCAGCTCCATCTGGTCAAGGACAAACATACATTCAGCAATTTTACTTTCTTTAAACATAGGTACAGTCTAAACAATTTTCTCTGCACATCTGTTTTTATTGCTACAGCAATTGACTCTGCAGCCTGTTACTTAAGGTCAAGATGCTCTCAGGAGAGTACAAAAAAAAAGTCAGTACAATTTATGGATATTGTTTTACTAGCTGGGCTATGATCTCCAGAATTACCACCAGTCTAATATTAAATGTATTTTATACAAAAAAGCTAATATTTTAATATTTGAGCAAGATAAAGCATAGAATATAAAAGCATTTGTCAACAGAGTATTGCTCCAGGATCCTCAAACATCTCCTTTTCAGCTCCCCTCCTGAGAGTTCAAATGACTTACTGGGATAACCAGTAAGTAAAATCAATTATGTGGATTGCGTAAAATATTGATAGCAATGGTAGAAATGGCAGACAGCTCTACCATAACTCTTCTCCTTCACAGAAAAACAATTCCTTCCAAAATCTATCAGTAATCAATGTGCGATTCTTTTTCTTCTTTCGGCCTCTCCCATATTCAGGGGTCGCCACAGCAAATCAATCTTTTCTGTCCCTTCTGATTTCACGCCAACTACCCGCATGTCTACATTGACCACATCTATACATCTCTGTCTCCTGCCTGGCAGCCAACATCCTCCTACCAATGTCTCCACTGTCCCTTCTCTGCACATGTCTAAACCACTTCAGTCTGCCCTTTCTAACCTTATCTTCCAACTTTCCAACCTGTGCTGTCCCTCTGATGTTCTCATTCCTAATCCTGTCCATCCTGATTACTCCCAACGAGAACCTCAACATCTTAAGCTCTGCTTCCTGTGTATTAGTCAGTGCCACAGTCTCCAAACCAAGGCTGGCCTCACCAATCTCTTACATACCTTACCTTTCACTTTTGCTACAACCCTTTTGTCACACATCAATCCTGACATTTTTCTCCATCCACTCAATCCTGCCTGTACTCTCTTCTTCACCTCTTTTCCACACTCCCCATTATCCAGAGATCGCTCTTTCCCCTCCAACTCGCATCCAACTTGTGGTGCATAGCCACTGACAACT
>JAOUQV010000040.1:6689011-6699846 GCA_028565295.1 Aspidoras spilotus
AATATCAGTGTGAGGATTAAGCGGAAGATAATGTAATGATGGATGAAAGGATATCAAAGGTAATCTTCTTCTTTCTGCCTCTCCCTTTTATCAGGGGTCGCCACAGCGTGTCAACCTTTTCCATCTCACTCTGTCCCCTGTCCCCAATCTTTAGGTTTAAAGAGATTTTAAAGGATGCATTCAAACAAACAAACTACAATGTTTATTTCACTTCGAAGGGCTTGTGCACTTCTAGCCCGCCAGAGGACGCTGCAGATTCAGCCCGAGTGTGCGCGCGCTTGTGATTTTGTGTGTTTGCGCGTGCTTTCCAATTAGCATTTTGACGAACATTTAAATAGAACAAAAAGGTGCTGTTTAAATAAAGATATAATCGCAATATCACGTGTAAATATGACAAAATAAACATAATTATTTTAATAAGTTAGTATAAGTGCTAATGTACATATTATGGTAAAATTTCGAATCTTTAATTTGATAAAAGTGTTTTTTTTTTAAATAAAAATACTAATCAGTGTCCTTTAGCCGAAATGTCCGCACACTTATATCCCAATTGTTAAAGGGCGGAAACAACACACCAGCTTTAATTGCTCCGGTGAGTTCATAAACAACTGTTGTTCGCGTGATATTAAACGCTCCAGTCCCTAAAGACATGTACTAGATCGCAGTTCAGTCAATTGCCAATGCATGCACTTTTTTCATGGTTATCCAGAATTGCAGCCTTGTTTTATTTCTATTGTATAAATTAAATAAACTTTTAAAGGGTCAGACAGATGTGAGTTAAAGGGTCAGACAGATGTGAGTCGGAGCTGTGTGCAAAGGG
Organism: Aspidoras spilotus; assembly: GCA_028565295.1. Lineage (NCBI taxonomy): Eukaryota > Metazoa > Chordata > Actinopteri > Siluriformes > Callichthyidae > Aspidoras > Aspidoras spilotus. The sequence continues at coordinate 6,689,832 of JAOUQV010000040.1, forward strand.
AGCGCAAAAGCAGGCGGGAGTAGGTAGGCGTTTCCCTATACGGAGCAGCTCAGTTCCTCAGTCAGAGGCTCAACGGATATCACACAGGTTTGTGACGCCTTTGCGCTTGAAGATTTACAGGAGCGCTCCTGGAGCTCAAGATCCCTGTCATATACCGAGATTTTTTACTGCCGAGTCGCCGCTTGGACAACATTACAAGCCGGGAAGAGTCGAGTTCCGTGTCATTGAGCTGTTTTTTTTTAAACAACGATCTCAACTTTATGTTTATGTTTATATGTTAAAGTCGCTCTGATTTGGATGATTTACCTATAGATAACCTAGGAGAAAGAATTTCTGGTGAAACTGTAGCCTCTTCGGAGATGCCCGCCATGACACATGGAGCGGAATTTAGGCTCGAGTCGGTTTGCGCTTAATCCGCAAATGGATGTGCGTTTTTAGCGCAAGTGAAAAAAAGAACTCGTCACAGACGCTTTATCTTGACGCGATGACTGTACAGAGAGGACTCCTCATGCCCCCGGGTTGCTCTGGGTTTTGCTAGCGTTAATTAGGAATGTCGGAAGTCGCTGGACTATAAGGGTCGCTTCTTCTAGACGCAAAGCCGCCGAGAAAAGAAAGAAAAGTTTCACACGTAAGTGACTGTGCCAGTCTCTCTCTCTCTCTCTCTCTCTCTCTCTCTCTTTCTCTTTTCTCTCTCTTTCTCTTTCTCTTTCTCGAATAATAATTATATAAAACTATAATAATAATAATAATAACATTAGATTTAACGTTTATATTGGCACTTTTGTATAACAATATACATAGATAAAAGGAAGATACCAATTTATAAAGACATCAAAGTAAACATGTAATGTATAATATCCGTCTTAGAAAATACTCTGGAAGTTTCTGTAGCGACTTTATTTCAGATAACAAAAATTAACCTTGTGGTCAGGCTGACAGGTGCTTCCCGAATGAAAATATCTCTAAAATATGTCTATTTTTGTCCAGTTTAATCCGTTTGTCGCAAATGAAAATACATTCCAAAATACAGTATCCACCGGGCAGGATTTTATTCGGAAAATAATAGCTTACAGTCTCAGGTGAAAAAACAAGGGCTATAGAAAAGATTACAGTAGGTCTCTAAGTTGTATGTCTGAATTAAAATCACAGCTATGCTGCTGCACAATGCCTTAATCACATTAGTAAACCTCTACAGGTGATTGCATTGTTTCCTGAAGTGCCCATTAGTGGGGGAAGGGGGGGGGGAGTTGTGTCATGATGACATACGGCAACGAAATATTTTTCTTTCTTTCTTTCTTTCTTTCTTTCTTCTTACTGGATATATACTCTTGCTTGAGAGATGTATACGACATATAACTTTGTAAATATAATACACTTTGAAAGTATTGTACTAAAATCAATGTAAAGGTGCGATTGTGGTCTTAATCCGATTAAATGCTATGCCTGCAATGTATCTTCATTCAAAGTACATTTTAATGTGTGCACACGTTATAGTATGAAATAGGTTTCAGTTTGATGCAGAATTGCTTTTTGACATTGAGTAAACAGGTTTTCACGTGTGCGTGTGCTGTCACCAATACCAGTGCGTTTTAAAATAATACGGTAGCTCTTCTAACCTGGTGGTTACACTTAATTCTCATTTATAAATCAGCCTTAAACTTTACTGTCAGTGACTAGTGTGTGAGAACAGAGCAGAGCTCTGTATGGACAGACTATTTAGTAGACAAATATGCGGCTTGGGGAAAGAAGCCCCGCCCACTCAGTCAGTGACCTTTAAACACGGAAAAGAAAAAGGTTCTGGAAGCCTCGTGCTCCTGTCCAAGGTCCTGAAAGTTCAATTCTCTCACTGCTTTGGTCAAATATGCCGGAATTAGGCAAATATTTCACAATAAAGAGGAATAACAGCTTTGGAGAATAGTAAAAAAAGAGAGTGAGCCTCTATTAAAGTAAGCTGAATGTGACAAGTAAGTGAATAAAATAAAAATAAAATTATTTGGTATGGTATAATTTGGTAGCATTTCTTTTTCATTGTAATAATAATAATAAAAATATTAATAGTGATTGTAATAATAATAATAATAATAATAACTATTATTATTATTAATATCTACTGCTGCACTGTGGTGCAGTGGATAGTGCTGTGGCCTCACAGCAAGAAAGTCTCGGGTTCTAGCCCCGGGTAAGGCGACTCAGGAAAATTTCTGTGTGGAGTTTGCATGTTCTCCCTGTGTTTGCGTGGATTTTCTCGGGGTACTCCGGTTTCCTCCTGCAGTCCAAAGACATGCATGATAGGTTAATTGCCTGTTAATGTGTGTGATTGTTTTTGTGTGCACCCTATAATGGATTAGCTCCCTGTCTAGGGTTGTTCCTGCCCTTGTGCCCAGAGTTGCTGGGTGGGCACCAGATTTCCTGTGACCCTAAACTAGGATTAAGCGGGTATAGAAAATAAATGAATGAATGATTGTTTGACATTGTTTAGGGTGTGGTCGGGTGGTGTAAAAGGACGGCAACTTTATTTTTGGAATAAACAATTGTTGTTTTAAATAAAGATGGCAATTAATAAAACCCACCGCAAGCAAAACAGATTTAAGAGAAAATTAAAACCCTTATTTTGTTAATTATTTGAGCCTCATATTTATATCCAAAATAAGTGGAAATATTTCAAAGGTCCTCTTAAAATAAAATTAACCCCCCCTCTCCATGGGACTGACTAGGGGCCTGTGTTTGCTTAATAAGCTTTCTTATCGCATTGTGTTCTATATAGGCTAAATTTCAAACCAGAAGCCAATAAATGAGCAAGAAACACAATCTGTGTACAGTGTATTGCATTCTTTATGGACACAATCTATAATGTGAGCCAATATCCTGTGTAAATATTGATATACCGTATTGATATAACAGGAAAAGCCGAATGATGATGAAGAAGAAGAAGAAGGATTTAATCAGGATTTAACAATATAATTTGTATATTACTAATCCTGTTAGTTAATTATAAAGCTCTAAAAATATATATACACCTATTCAGAATATAATAAACATATAACCACATTGAACAATAAATGATATTGAATTGTAGTGGTTATTTCAAAGACCATTTAGATGTAGGTTTCTTAGATTGTCAAACAATTTAGATTGTTTAATATATTTTACTATCCGTTCCCCCTGCCATAAAGCTATAACTGTGGACTAACAGACATGAGATCTCCAGTAACCCGTCCTATAAACAATTATTCAGTTATTAGCACTGCAATAAAAATTAAGTAATTAAATGTTAAAATACTAAACTGCTGGAGCATAGATGCTATATTTGTGTTTTAGTTAGGTTATCCCACAGTTCATTGATTTTGAGTAGGGCTGTTGGTCTCGCTCACTCTGGGTGGTTGCGAAAACACTGGGTGACCTTGGAGTCTCTATTTGTTTTGTCACTCATAATTTATTTGTGACAACTGCCCTTATGTCACCAATCCAATGATTGTCTCTGTAGGGCAATTTGAATCTCCTGTGTTCCAATGGGAAAGGTTCATTATAGTAATTTTTATACTCAAATCAATTAGGTTTTAATACTAAAATATATTACATTCACAGGTAAAATACTTTTTAAGAATTTTTCTCAGCTTTTGGATTTTTCCTGCTGCCAGAAGTCACCACAAGGATGTGGCACATGTTTTATGCCAGATGCCCTTTCTGGCGCAACCCTCACCCTTTCAGGCATAGGATTGGGCAATTTGGCACCTCCAGTTCACCTAGCATGCATGTCTTTTAATTGTGGGGAAAACCAGAGTGCCTGGAGCAAACCCAGGAGAACATGCAACGCCACACAGAAATTTCCGAGGTTGCCCTATCTGGGAAACAAACCCGGGTCCTTTTTCCTGTGAGGTAACAGCACTGCCACTTACGAATATATCTGATATATTAATAAATGTCAAAATTTCCTCTGTGTTAATGCTACACAAATCCTATGAGTGTTATACAAGAGAAATATTCAAGGTTTGGCGCTCATGCTTTCATCATAATTCTGATACATTTCAATGTCAGGATGTGTATATGTAGATACAATATTATTGTATAGGTAGTGTAGATCAAAGACAGTTATCACAAGATGTTTGCTTTTATATTTGGTGCTGTTAAATCCATAGTCAGTTCCTTATATAAGTGACATAGACCTTTCCCATTGCGGGACCGTCAGGGGGCGCATCATGGACACTTTCCCACAAAAATATTCGAGAGTAGTTTTTAATAATAAAATGTGTTAAAGTTTAATCCTAACTCTATTGGTTTGGGGGACTTGGGTTAATGCCGGACACCACCTGGGGGAGGGGGATAGGGGAACAAAATGCATGTTCGCCCAGGGCACCAAATAGGCTAGGCCCAACTCTGGTTAAATCCAAGCAAAGGTTTATGTTGAATAGAAATGCATTTTCTATTGCTGTGGGAAAGCATAGAGAAATAGTGGTGGAATGGGGCACTTTGCAGGAACGGTGTGGAAATATAGAGAACTGTGCCAAAGTTTTTAGGCATTTCTAAATAAACAGTGAAGATGCCTTCAAACAAACATAAATAAAATGTTAATAAGTACAAAGTACCAAATTAGGCTCATATTGTTTTAAAGCTTAATTTGCCTTTGTATGTAAAAGAACATTCAATCTTGTAAATCATTATATTTAACTCAGAAAGACTTGATAGTGTCCATTACTTATCAAACACAATCTTTTTTTTCTGTGTGTATAAAGAATATAGCAGTACATAAAAACTTTATTTATATTGTTGTACAATAATGTATAATATTCAATTTGATTACATATTTTTTAAAGATAAGATTTTATTTCTTTTGACCTGTTTGTTGTCAATAAACCTGACATATTTGGCCACTGTTTGACCACAGGCCAAGAAACGCATTCAGAAATGATATCATAAAAAAGCCCTTGTTCAGTCCTTGACATGGAAATTTGTCCCTGTCTGAGAAAAGTGTGCATGACATTTAGCTGTTTATCAAACTGAAAATGACAAATGATAAGTGACCTCCTTGCCTGACTCCTAAATGACCTTTAGCGTTTGCGGAATTGGATCCCACCCTAAGTTTGGTTATACTGTATTGGACTCCATTCTGATGAGCACATACAGAAACTACAGGGCAACATGAGTAAATGGCTAGCTAATAATCTGGACTTTGAAAAGAGCCTCAGGGGAATGTGAATACTTGTGTCAGGTACTCCTTTATTTCGTTTTATTGATCCAGTAGTTTTCTTGTGACGGCTTCATCATTAATGCACAGAAAAGATGAATCACCTCCTGATGGGAATTGGTTACATTTTACACCACTTAATATTTTCTCCTGCTAGGGTCATACTGCTTCTTGCCATTCCTCTCTTGTAACTATACATTCCTTCCATATTAGTTTCTTGTAGTTATTGAATAAACCATTTTGCATGTTCTATTGCTGCTGTCATACTGCTCCTTAGCATTCATTCCGCTTTTGCAAGAACATATGTTAATATACACTTACTGGCCATATTATTAGGTTCAATTGCATGTGAACACAAATATCTAATCAGCTAATCATGACAAGACATCATGCTGACGTGCAAACCGAAAATCTGAATGAGAAAGTATCTTTGTCTGTGGCATGGTTGTTAGTGCTAGACAGGCTGGTCTGCGTTTTTCATACTGATCTACTGGGATTTTCACACAACTATCTAGAGGGTTTACAAAGAATATACTGAAAAAGAGAAAATATCCAGTAAGGGGCAGTTGTGTGGACGTAAATGCCTTGTTGATCTGCGAGGTCAGAAGAATATGGACAGACTGGTTCGATATGATAGACAAGCAACAGTAACTCAAGTAATCACTTATTTCAATCAAGTAATGTAGATATTCCTCGAAGCATTAGGGAAGTTCTGTGAACAAAAAGTGGGTCTAACCTTTCACCAACAAGGTGTTTTTAATCAAATGGCTGGTGAGTGTATGTTTAGTTGTAGTTATTGAATTAATTATATTAATATTAATACTAAGATAATTAACTGAATATTAAGCTACAAGCTGAATACAGTATGTTAATTGGAGCATAACGCTCTAACTAACTGTATGAACATACATTATAAAAGTATTTGCTCACTTGCCTTGACTCACATATGAGCTAATCCATAGGGTTTAATATAACGTCGGTCTACCCTTTGCAGCTAGAACAGCTTCAACTCTTCTGCGAAGGCTGTCCACCAGGTTTAGGAGTGTGTTTATGGGAATTTTTCATCCCTAAGATGTTCTATCGAGTTAAGGTCAGGACCCTGTAGTCAAGTTCAACCACATCAGACTCTGGAATCCATGTCTTTATGGACCTTGCTTTGTGCACTGGTGCATAGCCAAGAGGAAGGGGCCAGCTGCAAACTATTCCCAAGAAGTTGGGGGCATGGAATTGTCCAAAATGTCTTGGTATGTTGAAGCATTCATACACCTTTGGCCATGGAAGTAATTTGAACACCTGATTCCGATAATTTAGATGGGTGAGCAAATACTTTTGGAAATATAGTGTATACTGCTGTCCTTTTTGCTGTTATTATATTTAGCTTCAAATCATCTGTCCTGCCTTTTGCAGTGGCTCCTGATTGAGGCTTGAATAAATTCAAGCAATTTTGAGGCTGGCAATCATTCTAATCATATAGATGCACTTTGATTGTTTCTATGATGCATGCACCTAACATGCTATGAATTCACGTTCTTTCCTAAATCACTAAGAAGACTTGAGTTGATTGTTATCTAACTAGGCCAGCAGAGTTATCAGTTTGAAGAGGAAACCTGAATAGCTTCAGGTGACACCAGAATACTGTGGATATTTATCTCTGTAGGAGGTATTTACAGTGGTACCCATAAACTGTCCTTGAACCTTTAAATGCGCAGTTATTCTATAGATCCTGGCATACAGACGAGTGCACCGTGGTCACTGATAAATTAAAGATCTAGTGCAGAATAGAAAAGAGCATGAGCCTGTCAGAGATTTGTGTAAGGCTAGAAGAGAATTGTTTTTATTGAGGCATGCTGTTTCACAACTGCTTTTTGCTCATGCACCAATGGTCTCATGGGAAATAAACACCAATTATGTATTCACTGCTGATAGGTGAAGTTAGTTCATCAGCATAAAAACAAACATTCCTCCATTTCCAAAAGTGGTGCTAACCATGTGCCAGCTGGTCCAGTATTTAACATATAACAGGAACTTTTCATAGAGCATTTTTTATCTTTACATATAAATTTTCTATGTTTAGAGACGTGATAGCAGACGGGAAATCAGTGACGTACGATTAAGATTTACAGGAAACAAGCAACACCACATACACAATAGAATCCCATAGATTGGATCATTACTTACACTGTATTGAATCCTGTGTTATTATTAGAGGCCAGTTCAGACCCGTTATGAATTTTACACACACACATACACACACTGATTGATTTTGGCTTATATGACACGTTGTGCTGGCTAACACTCAGAGGGTAACACAGCCATTACACTTTTAGTGCAGTTGCAGTACAAATCTGTTTTAATATGCTCCCTTCCAAGTTTGACAATTAGTGGCCGAACTTGGCAGACATTGCTAGCATCATGTCTGAGCTGAATATAGCAAAAATATTGATGTCTTTAAGTATGCAGTATATGTGTTTATCATAGTGGCTGCGCCAGAGCATAAAGTGTAAATAGTGTTGCGATAAGTTTGCTTTCTATAGCAATGTATTTCCGTGTATTTTTAAATTCTATTTATTATATGGTGTAATTACTGGGTAATGATGTTTGGCATGTTTTCATACAAAATGCAAACAACATGAGAACCAGGCAAAGAGATGAGCTAAAGTGCACAGAGGGTGCAGTGAGATTGTGAGAAACAAGGTTTTACAAAAGCAATGAGTGTAATTAAAGAGGCGTGCAGCCCCAGCACCACAGCGTCGAGGATAGAGCTCAAACAAGATGAATTTAAGTGGGTCGCACGAATACAATGCATTTGTCCTGCTCAAGCTCAGCCAACGTTGGAACACATCGATATAAGCATTATTAGACTAATCAAGATAACGGCACCTCGGACAAAAGTCTTGGTGGAAAAAGGAATTATTAGCTTCTGTAGAATTTAATGTTTCCCAAGAGTGTCTGCATTTAAATTATTTGAACTCTTGTCAAACTTACATTTATTATTAAGGATGACCTATACTCATTCTAAACATTGAAAGACCACTGGATTAGGAACCCCTTGGTTAATAATTGGTAAAAAATTTTTTATTAGTTACAGCATAAAGACCTCAGACAAGAATGCTGAGAATGCCGACCAATGTCATCTGCAGCTGCTCTGCCAGTTCTCCTCTTAGATTAAGCACACATGGCCAGCCACTGTTTGGCATCTGGCTGAATGTTTGTTAATGGTTCCTCCACTGATCTGATACCTTCCGGGGCAGCCGTAGGCTTGTGGTTAAGGAACCAGCCTTGTGACCGGAAGGTCCCTGGTCCGATCCCAAGTACCGAGAGGAGATGGCTGAAGTGCCCTTGGGCAAGGCACCTAACCCCCAGTTGCTCCCCGGGCGCTGTGCTGGCTGCTCACTGCTACGGGCATGTGTGCTCACTTCACCAGTGTGTGTTTATGTGTGTGTTTCACTGCACAGATGGGTTAAATGCAGAGGACCAATTACGCTGTGTGCAAGCATAGTGGCAAAATGTATCACTTTCACTTTCCTATGGCTCTCATATTTGCTGATCTGTTGCTCTTTTACCCATAGCTCTTAAATGTTGCATTCTGCAGATCAACAGAACCACAAATTGGGTCCATCACATGTTCCTAATCCAGTGATGGTTCAATGTGTAAATATGAACAACGTAATATCATGTTAAGAGCTCTAATTAAATACCAAAATGCTGTAAGAGGTTTTAGTTTATTGAAAAGTGATGTGTTAGGTTACTGCATAGGACATTACAGCGATAGCATTTAATGATAAGCATATCCAATACTCTCATAACAGATAGTAGGATATGCTGGCATCACATGTCTGTGTTGGCTAACGAATGACAGCTTCTCATTTTACTGACCTCGACATGGCCATTTATAAACCAAGGTCGGTCTCAGGTCAAGCATCTTCCTCTGTTTAAAAAAGGTTTTAAGAATGTATTAAAATTTTAAGTTTGTTTTAGCAAAGATTGGTTTCTTGAAGCTGTACAACATCATATTCCACAGAAAAATAGTTGCTATAACATTTAGGCAGCTAAGTAGTGGGTATATAAATAAAGAGGGCTGTATTCTACCCTGATTGTTCAGAACTTTTACAACTAGTCAGACTGTGCAATCTTTATTTATGCATTTTTTAAAGAGTGTCCAGTTTAACATTCAGTGGTAAAGCTGTTCTTTTATGATATGAGAAAGCCTCCCCTCAGGAGTACTGACTGCATTTCGTTGATGGTCAGTGAGTGAAAAATTCTGTATAACTGCAGTATAACAGAACTAACTGATTGCATGTGTGTTCCACAACATTAAACAAAACATATTTATAGTAGCAATCTATTCTGATTGCTCAGTTATTGTTAAATTAAAATATTGTAAAATAATACCCTTAAGGACTATTCAGGCCCCTTTTGCTTCAGGGTCTATATCAGTCTGTGAGAGGTTTTATTTAACAATAATGACCAGCTCTCTGTAAATAATCACTTTCATAAAATGTATAATGTGTTTTTTTTAATAAATAAAAAATATCACTGGTGGCAAATTGCTGTGGTCAATAAATAAAAAACTTTGGGATGTGGAGTTATTATGTAATAAAGTCTAATAACAGCTCTCTGCTTGACATTGCACCAGCCAGTCATTGATTATTTTTCTATAAAAAGTCCCCACTATGTTTTATACCTGAATCCATTTATAATAACTTGCACCACTTGAATAGTATTTTTTTAAATGTGTGATAGCGAAGGAACATTCCCATACATCCATTTTCTTCCACTGAATACACACAGGCTGAAGGAAGATATGTGAAATATATTTCTCATTTTCATTTT
>JAOUQV010000040.1:6742842-6753377 GCA_028565295.1 Aspidoras spilotus
AAATAAACATGTAGAAGATCCCACAAATTAATAAATAGTTTAGCTGAAATGATAATAATAATGTAGTGACTAGTCAAAGCATTTAGCAAGAAGAATAATTCATGGAAAAAACATTACTTTTAAACGAACTTTAGAACATGCGGATTACAGTCCCAAACGAACATGCGGATTACAGTCCCAAACGAACATGCGGATTACAGTCTCAAACGAACATGCGGATTACAGTCCCAAACGAACATGCGGATTACAGTCCCAAACGAACATGCGGATTACAGTCCCTTGCAAAGGAAAAAAGGAAACCGGAAGTTCTAGTTCAGCACTAGTGTAGCTTTTATGGTACCCAAAAAGTACGTAAATGGTAGTATATTTGCGCCAGTGACTCTATAGTCAGATGTGTAACCAGGAGCACGTGGGTAATGTGTACATAAGTTCTTTCAAGTTTTGCTACACTGTACTACATTAAAGAAGAGTTCTTAGATTCATTTGTTCCAGTCAATTTTTCTCAAATCAGAGTTCGTATTCCACCAGCTCTGTCAACAATAGAATGCTAAGTGAGACAATTGCTTATATTATTTGCATAATATTTTGCTGTTTTGAGAAATGCGTAAGCCTTCAAATAATTAATCTAACACATGTTATGACTGCAGTTGTAAGTGGGTTCACATGTTATGTGGCACACGGGAGTAAATGCAGTTAATTTGTGGGAAGCAGGACAAAATCAAGCATGATCAGATGGGAGCGGGATTGAAAAATCAGTCCTGTATCCTGGTGGACAGAGGCGACTGCTGATAGACTACGAAGGATGCACTGCCTTCTCTACAATTACCCAAAAAATACAAAAAATACAATGTATTTAAATTTCCAGTACAGATAAAAAATGTTGCATATACATTTTTACAGAGACCCATGTAAGGACATGTCCAACATGATGGCTAGTTTAGCAAGAATCAGCAAATTTTCTCGTGGGTTGTTTGGAACTAGATTTTTTTCTAGTTTCTACCATTCGGCGTTCCATATTTTATATACAGTGACAAGACAAAGTATGTAAACCCTCTGAAATAAACCATTTTACTGTATTACAAAGTCGCAAGTAATAGCACACAAACAATTATATATGGGGCAGTCGTAGGCTTGTGGTTAAGGAACCAGCCTTGCGACCGGAAGGTCCCCAGTTCAATTTCAAGTATCGACAAGTCATGGCTGAAGTGCCTTTGGGCAAGGCACCTAACCCCCAGTTGCTCCCCGGGCGCTGTGCTGGCTGCTCACTGCTCCGGGCACATGTACTTACTTCACTGGTGTGTGTGAGTATGTGTGTGTTTCACTGCACGGATGGGTTAAATGCAGAGGACCAATTCCGCTGTGTGTAAAACATAGTGGAAAAACTGTATCACTTTCACTTATATTTCATGTATTCAGCTGCTACTGCTGGAGGAGCTTTATTTTAAACCTCCGTCTCATATTTTTAAATAAATGATATAGTGGCCTGAAAGTAACTGTAATGTAAGTGAGTGTACAGCAGTTAGGCTTTGCAGTAGTCTTAGACAATAGATTGAGTTCCCATCAGAGTGTGACTAAAGCAAACAGGAATAGGTGGCTTTAAAGGCCTGAGTCAACCCATGCTCATGTGTCTGTATGAGTCAGTGGCCTTGAACAGTTCTCCTCAGCACCGGATGGAACATGAAAACCCCAGCCACTAAAACGAAGCTTTTAAGTTGTGCTTACCAGAGGAGAGAAGCACTAGCAGTTTTGTTGTTTTAATTTTTAGCATAGACCAAACATGTGATTTCAAGCGAAGATGTCATACTGTTAAACTGGTGGTGAAAACTATAGATGTCACTTCCAGTAGTTTCAACAGATCAACAACAGAATACTAAAACAGTTTATTAACAGACAACATGATAGCATAAAAGTCATGTTCATATAAATTTATGACAGCAGTTACTTCAGTTTGGCTGAAATATATGGGGCTCATTACACGTAGCAATATCATTAATATACTATGTCACTGTACTGCATTGTAAAACCAGGTGTGGTAAAGTGTCACTGTACACTATGTTTAATACACTCTTGTACCATACACAGAAGCTTTAAATTACACAGTTTTTGAAGTTTATACATTTATCTGAAATATAAATTGTTAATTAGACAATTGAAATAAGTGGCATGATACCCACATGTTACTGTCAGTCGTAGGCTTGTGGTTAAGGAGCCAGCCTTGCGACCGGAAGGTCCCAGCTTCGATTCCAAGTAGCGACAAGTCATAGCTGAAGTGCCCTTGGGCAAGGCACCTGACTCCCAGTTGCTCCCCGGGCGCTGTAATGGCTGCTCACTGCTCCGGGCATGTGTGCTCACTTCACCAGTGTGTGTGTATCACTTTCACTTTCACTTACTGTTGTTAATACAGACATAATATGTGTGTTGTTTTAAAAATGTAATTTTAAGAAATGCCATGCATAAGGCATAAGCTCAGTAGTATTAATATCTTAAGTCCATTTTACTGAAAGTCTTTCATTGTCCTGTCAGTGCACTGTGAAAATAATTATTACAAGATTGGCAGCTTCCTTATGCCTCATCCATTAGGTTTAGCCAACTACAACTTTTAAGATACTACCCTGAGCTCCAAATGTCTGCTACATCTTGTATATTTGTTATTGACCATTAGGAACTTTAGGAAATATCTGTTTTATGTGAGAAGAACACACATCAAAAAGAAAAACTGGTTGAATACATTGAAAGAAAAAAGAGAAGGTGGTCTATTTGCCACTATGCTTGCACACAGCTGATATGTTCCTCCGCTTTTATTCCTTCCGTGCAGTGAAATACACATATACACATGTGAATTGATGACATGTTCCTGGAGAAGTGAGCAGCCTCCACAGCGCCACGGAAACAATCAGGGGTCAGGTGCCTTGCCCAAGGGCACTTCAGCCACCGTCACAAAGCTGGTTCCTTAACGGAAACCTAAGATTGCCCTATAAGTAACGTATTAAACAGAAAATATAAACATATAGAATATTATAGAAAAACCATATCTCTTAAAGAGCCAATATGAACACTATAATTGTGTTTGAAGGAAGTTGAGTAAATACATTTGTTTATACAGTATATATATATATATATATATATATATATTTTTTTTTTTAAATAGATCCATAGATAGATGGATGAATGGATATATAAGTGGAGAGACTTGATTTGAGCCACTACTTTTATCAGAGAGATAATGACCTTACAAGAACCTATTACCAATCCAAGGAATGCCTTACACTTTAATAGCTTTTATTGCCAAAATGGTCAGACCAATTAATGACTATCTTTTGACTTTGGCTTGACTTTCCAAAAGCACCAAAACACAAAGATAATCACAAGATGGACAAAAAAATATTACTCTGCACTCACTAATGATTAGGATTGCATTAATGCTACTGTGGGATTTAGTAATACTCAGCAATAATGCACTAGGCACTTCACTCTGCACTCAGCAGAAACACAAGTCAAATGTCACATCATCTCAACTTTTTTCTTTTTAAGATATATTTTATTTTATACCCTCTCTTTGACCCCACTTCTCTAAGATAAATATGCAGAGAAATTAATACTTCAATGTAAAACACCCCCCCCTTTGGAGTGAGCAAGTGAGTATAATTACCAGCAGTGGGTTAAAATAAATACATGAAATAAAACAACAGTGAAGAGTGAACATGCATATTGATGGCTTAGGAATTATCATCTCTCTGAAGCGTCTAGCGTTTCTAGCTAAGCATCTCTACTCTTCTCGATGTTAAGTGCTCTTAAATGAGAAGTAGATAGTAATTGATGTACAGTATATGCTATTAATTACTGAGGTTCAGAATGATGGCCTGCTTATTTGTCCCTGTTGTAAATTGGCAAAACATTATCTAAAAGGCATTTATTAATCCATTGTGTGATATCTTAAATTCCACCACATTTTTTCCTCTGTAGCAATGTTAACACACAGAAAACACAGAAAATACATACAACATAGTTGTATATTCGTGTTATAGTTATATAATGTTGTAAAAGGTAAATATGACTGTAAGCATCTGTCTTCTCAAAATAAAGGACATACATGTTTGTCTAGTAATAAGAACATTAACCTGTGTACTGCAGAAATTAAATAGACTGCAGGTGAATACATATCCAGTCTAATTCCTGGTGTCCTGCACTGAACCTCTCTAAGGATGACATCATTTGGCATCAGAATCTTGCCACATCACCAAGGAGAACAAGACACTCCATGTAGCCAAGAGACACAAATACTGGGGGGACTTGCTAGTTGGTTTGGCTACAGACACTCTGCCGTCATCCTCTTGTGTATATGTTGATTCAACTTGCAGTTGGTACCTCTGGTAAAGTGTGCTAGGTTTGACAGAGTTATAGGACTATGCTAGTTATAGTTGTAAACAATATAAGTAGTTCCACTCGATATACTGTAAATACACACCTCTCTCATGCTATTTCCTCGTCTCTGTGTGGTTATTATAGATTTTTCTGTATTTAGGTTTGTTCTCATTGTGTTTATCTTTAGTGTGCGCTAGTCCTAGACTGGGTCATAAGAATTATATTACAAAGTTGCTTTATAAATAATGTTTGATTGAATTGAATTCAACTGAAAAATTAATATGAGGAAATGGCTGCTAATAAATAAACAGTAAATGTGACAAGATAAAATGCATTCATTTATCTTCAGTAAATCCTAGTTAGGCCCATGGTGGACACACAGTCTGTGGGGATAAACCCTGTCTGGTCCATTTACAAAACACTGTTCACTTATGCTGACTAATAAAACACTACAAATGTATATCAGTTAATATTGACCCACTGATTGAAATGTATTACACAAGTAAATGGGTCGTGTTAATGTGTGGTCATTACAACAAGCTAGACTATATATTAGGCTGTATTTTTAATCCTGTGACATAACACTAGTGATTAGTAAAGGTCACCCAAGTGAACATATGACTGTTTTGGGTTTAAGCCAGAACAAATTCAATTCCAAAAAAAAAAAAAAATCAGCTGAACCCAACTGTGTTCTTTCCATCTCATACAAATAATTTGTTTATTAATAAAAGTGTTAACATAATGGTTAAGTTGCTTTTTCCAATGTCTGGTACACGAAGGAGGATTATATTATGGCCACAATGGCAATTAAAAATGATCTGTACGCTGAATGTAGAAGTTATTTTAATCAACTCTACGGAAATAAACTTTGTCTATCTGCCAACAAGTTTTCATATACCCTAATTAAAAAAATGTTTTAGGTGGAGCTGTGAGTCTCTAATTCAACTCTGTCTTCACCTCTTCATCAAACCTGAATCTTTGTCCTGATTTGATACTTTATCCACTGTCACTCTTCTATCCAACAGAATCTGTTCATGTGCACGCTTGATGTAGTATTTAATAATAGACGTGTACAAGTGTCTGAATCCTTCTTCATGGCTGACGATTGTACAACCTTACTTAAAGATCTCAAACTATTAACACACACTCATTCGTGACAAAACACTTTTCCATACTGTGCACTATGTTTTCAATACATAGTGCAGCTGCACCAAACACAGACTCAGACAACAAAAAATTAAGCTTGCATTACAAGCAGCCATATTCTCCTTGAACCACAGTCACGAATTAAGTGACCTAGCATTTTCAAACCTGCACAGCAGTGACTACGGAGGTAGCGACCTTTATATAGAAAACACTGGTAAAACAGTGTGGACAACATACTGTAGGTTTTAATCTAAACCAAGAATGCGGATAATTTTTGACTCATCCTCATAATAATTTAGAGCTACACATTTCCCAGATATTTTACTACTTGCTAATCTGTGTAAAGGAAGACACAATGTGTTTTCCCTCAGCACAATGTCAGAATTAGTAGGTTTTGAAGGCTTCTTGGCATCCCCTTACTTCTCCTGCTTTTTTAAATGCCAATATTGTTTTAATATAGACAGCCGTGTTGCGCTTACTGCCAATGTTCCCTTTTCTCTGACCCAACAACACTCATGCCGTGAGTTCACCTCCTGCTATCCCTGTTATATTATATATGTGGCCTTTCGCCAACTATGGGACCTCAATCAGTGGTTGGTCCAGAGTTTTGGGGAAGAATAAGCTTGTTGTTAAATACCTATTGTAGCTAATATGAATGTGTCCAACCACTTCATTGTGCTGCTAAAAAATAGATGTTCTCCGCTTATTTTCAGTTTGTAACATGCAAAACCATTAATCACAATATGAGTGCTGTTATAAATGTGGTAGATGCTAATTATAACCGAGTTGAGATCCTTCAAATGATTCTGATAAGCATGGTCCTTTAATTTCAAGCATTTTATAACTATGGGTGTTGTTCATTTAGTCAAGTAACCCGATACTACACGCTGGCTTAGGAAACCGGGTGAAAAAAGGATAGCAATATAGGAATATAAAGCCTTTCTATACGTGCACTAGCATTGAACACTATTCCACAGAGTATATCACCCTGGCTTTGTCTTGCCTCATTCTCATTCCCTGGACCCCAGCAGTACAGAGGTTCTCACATACTCCTAAAATAGCTTATGTTAGAATGGCTTGTGCTACAGTGATATGATCCCAGCTGCTATTGTGCTGAGTGAAAGCAGTTTCTTTGACAAATTAAAAGTACACCATGCTAAAGTTTATTAGCCTTTAAAATGACAATTTTATTAGACTATAGCTATTTTCAAAAAAATATGATTCAGAAAATAGTTTGTTGAATGCATTATCAATGTCCATGCAGTTCATTCTGGTTGTATGCCACGCACTGGCAGGATCTAATTGCACTCACTCACACACACAAACACCCACAGTGCACTGTACGTACTAGGTTTTACTGAATATTATAGGTAGATTTTAATAGAAAACTTCAAGCACAATCTTAATCTTCTTCTTTGTCTAAACTAAACAAATTCTTATGATTATATTTTCAAACATACAGTTTAAAAAGTCTAGCATTGCATAAGGATTAGATTACAATACTGTAAATAGTTATAATCAGTGGAACATTGCTTTGATAACACACGTTTGCATTGCTGATTGTTCAAGAAGAAACTGAGGGTGCTGTCGGTACAGCATGGTACAAAGCCCCTGTTCAAGACAAAGTCAAGTGGGGCCCATCCATTAGCACCTCCGACATGGCATGGTGTCTGAGAGCGATAAAACCCATCATCCTACACCCTAACACTCACTGTGGCCTGGCATCAGACACCACCATGCTGAGGACAGCAAAGCTAGGACAGGGAGGAGTGCCATGGTCTGTTGGCGCCACTGGCCTCTCAGCTCACCCATGCTGACAGACTATTGCTTCATCTGGGGTACTCATGACAGCTTAAGGTGTAAGAGGTGCTATACCATTGCTCCTCATGTGAAAGAATTATAGAATCACATAGCCCTGGAGGCAACAAAATGATGGGATGTTTATCATTTTAAAGAAAATTGAATCACAATGTCCCATGCTCTCAAATTCTTTATAAACAGATACATGAGCAGATCACTTGGTTTAAACAAACACGAATATAGATATAAAAAAGAGGCAGGGTATATGTTTTAATTTTACTGTATGTTGTCAGTGGTTCTTATAAACTGACCTATAAATGTAGCCCGGAATAAACAATGCACTAGTACATATATCTATACAAATTGCTTTTATTTATAGAATCACCACATCCTATATGCCATGTAGTCCACACACTGTGCACAAAACATCTTTGCTTTGCTTACCAAAAATAATTTTGTTATAAATTTAAAAATACTTAGTTTTGCTCCTTTCTGTTATTCATTAAAAATAAAAATGCATTCAAAATGAAAATAGATTAAAATATTCTAAAGCAGCTTGAAAGACCCCATTCTTAAGTTCAGCAGCACTCTATTCACCCTTAAAGTAGATTCTAACATCTTTCTCTATTGTAACTATCCAAGAGACTAAAGTAAACTTAAACAAATATATTAGGGTCTATATATGTCAACTTTAAAGAATAATATGAAAGTAATGTTACAAAAAGCACATGGTTTTGTAGGATATTTAGGTAACTAAGATGGAGAGCATTCTTGCCAGAAAGTTACACATGGCATCAGGTTTGAGACTAGGGCCTGTAGAAAGATTAGTTGAGGATGTGCTCAAGCCCAGGAAATTAATAAAGTTATACAATACGGTATTTGTATATACTGCGAATATAAAAAGTACTGTTTATTTAAGTGTTTTCCAGTGTTTTCTAGGGTTAGTAGGTTTAGACCGCACCGACTTCTCATTTCTCATTCAAATACAAATACAGATTTCTGGAGCACTAAGTGGATAATGATAGTGACATTTTGTTACACCCCTAGTGTGTACCTAAAACTTATAATTGGTAATTGATGATTTTTTACACAGAAAATGTCCAGATGGTTTTGAATGTCTGAAGACAGGACGCAATCCGAACTATGGCTACACCAGCTTTGATACCTTTGGCTGGGCATTTCTCTCTCTCTTCAGGCTTATGACACAGGACTACTGGGAAAACCTATACCACCAGGTTTGCATCTGTATCCATTATTAGCTAAGAAATTCCAACTCAATTAATTGCTAATCTAAAATACTAAACTTATCGGTGACTACATTTATTTGGTTAGACTCTACGGTCTGTAGGAAAGACCTACATGGTGTTCTTTGTGGTGGTGATTTTCCTGGGCTCCTTCTACCTGGTAAATCTGATCCTTGCAGTTGTAGCTATGGCTTATGAAGAGCAGAACCAAGCTACCCTCGCTGAGGCAATGCAGAAAGAGAAAGAGTTTCAGCTCGCCATGGAACAGCTGAAAAAAGAACAGCAAGTATGTGTGAAATTTATTATGGAGCTTTTAAGTGGCAATCATCTCGAAAGTTAAATATATATATATATATATATCATTTTATTCAGAAGATATTAAACAATTAGATTTATATCATGATTAATATGTAGAGACAATTGTGTTATCTTCCCTTATTGTTTATATGTCTTCTAAGCTTATAATTCACCTCCTTTATTCCACCGTGCCTTACAGGCAGCACACAAATCCCAAGAGACTGAGTCAGTGTTGGCTCCTGACCTGTCTCCTCTGGATCCTCAAGAAGACAAAGAGCACAAGAGCAGGAGGAAAAGCCTGAGGCCTCTTTCAGAGGGGATGGAGAATGATGGTGATGAAAAGTCACCAAAGCAAGATACTTTAGATGGAACAAAGGTAAATTGGCCTCCTTGGTAAAGCTGATAGCACATGGTCTTAAGAAACAAATTGTAAAACAACAGCTACATCCTATATAAAATGATGTAAAGGTTACTATTTACATTAAAGATTAGTTCAGTGCTTTTAGCTATTATTATTTTATGATATACAAGCACATTGCCCTCACCTAATCAATATACCCTATATCTTTCTTTGCAGCAATCACATGCTTTGGTTGTGCGAACTTTGTCCTCATGGACCAAACGGGAAAGCCAAGCGAGTATATTTAATTTCCGGCTGCAGAACAAAGAATCCGAAGCAGATGCTGATGATGAATTTAGCAATCATGGTGATCCGGATAGTCATCCTGGCTCTCTTGTTCTGCCCTGGCAAAGGAGACGAATTAGTGCACAGAGCACAAGCAGTTACGGTTCTCAGGTTTTCTACCCCAGCCTCAACATCAATGGAAAACTATTTGTTGCTATAGATCAGAACGGCATCTCGAGTCCTGGACCACTGACCCCTCTTCCGTTACCCGCATGCACCATGGAGAAGGTCAAAGAAGAAACCGTAAGTATCTCTGTAGTTTTAGTAGAGATTATACATCCACAATTTCACAATTAAGGTGGTTCGCTTACAGCCACAGACAATGAAATATTATTGCTAATATCTATAAATATTTTTTCAGTAAAGTTGTGGAACTTGCATAAAATTGCAATAAAAACTAAAAAATTTAATTTCTAAATTTAGTTGAACTTTTATTTAACTGCTAACCCTACACATTAAATGTTTCCAATGATTTCCAATGATAAGTATTTAGTCTACCTGGTAGCAGATAAGGCAATCAGTGCATAGTGTAGAACAAGCCTTCATCCACAAATGGTTTGACTGTTGCAAACAAGGATAGGTTTTTGTTTACCTGTTTGTAACAAACTTGATAAGAGAATTGTCAGACAGATCAAAAACAATGTGAAAACCGTTGCTAAATGTAAAAGACCATAGAACTCTCGGGTATTGTTTGAGAAAATGCTACCCTGACATTGTGACACAGGTTTCGATGTAGTTTGGAAAATAATTTTAATCTGCAATGCCATGGAGGTGCATCAATGTCCACACCATGAGTGATCTGTATATGTAAAAGTATCCTTAATGCTTATTTTAGTATCCTTATTGTTTATTTTGGTATTTAATTCTACAAGTGTGGCAACGTAGAAAGAATGTGTGCTTAACTGGACTCTCTGCAGTCTAGATCTGTCTCCTGTTAAAAATATATGCGTCAAATACTAAAAGAATTGAGAAAAATCCAATAAGGAAAAACTGCATATAAT
>JAOUQV010000040.1:6775922-6789605 GCA_028565295.1 Aspidoras spilotus
GTTGTATGGTTTGGAGACAGTGGCACTGACTAAGAGACAGGAAGCAGAGCTGGAGGTTGCAGAGCTTAAGATTTTGACGTTTTAGTTAGGAGTGACCAGGATGGACAAGATAAGGAATAAGAATATCAGAGGGACAGCACAGGTTGGCAAATTGGGAGACAAAGTTAAAGAGCGCATACTGAGTTGGTTTGGACATGTACAGAGGTAGGAGAATGTTAGAGATGGAGTTACCAGGCAGGAGGCAAAAAGGAGGACCAAAGAGGAGATATATGGATGTGGTCAATGTGGACATGCAGGTTATTGGCATAAAATCAGAAGATGCAGAGGACAGAGTGAGGTCGGAAAGATTGATTCGCTGTGGCGACCCCTGAATAATTACTTATACAGTACACAAATTAGTGCGCGAAACAGAATCATCTGTGTTCACTAGTTTACATGACAGCCCCATCACAAGCTAGAATGTGGTATCCCCCCTAGGTTGACAGTGTTTCCGGATTTCTGACAGACCATTTGTACAAGTGTTCACTATTCACATTAGAATGCAGCATCATTTTTAAAGCCTTGTTTTTGACTCATCCCTTTTATTATATAATGAAACATTTTTATCCTAATAGGCACAATTTCCTCAAGGAAGAGCACACACACACAATAGACATTAGTTTTGTAACAATACTAAGGAATACAGTATTACCAGGCGACACAGTGGCTAGTGCTGTGGCCTCACAGCAGGAAGATCCCGGATGCGAGCCCTAGGTCGGGCGACTCGGGAAGTTTGCATGTTCTCCCTGTGTTCGCGCGGGGTTTCTCCGGGTAAATCGTTTACTTTCGCATTCCAAAAACATGCATGATACTTTAATTGGTATCTCTACATTGCCCATTAGTGTGTCTGTGTACCCTTTCATGAATTGGTGCCCTGTCTAGTATTGCTCCTTTTATCGAGTTGCCGGGTGGGCACCGGCCTCCCCGTGACCCTGAAACTAGTATTAAGCCATTATACCATACCAAAGTCAAATACTTTGCTTATTTCACTTTTGAAGCTAGAAGTACTTTTTTATTTACATTAAATATTTAAAATTTTATTATAGATTATAATAATTAAATATTAATTGCAAGAAATAGGCAAATTGTGCAAAAATAACTTGTATTTAAAATTAAGAATTGTAATAAACATACCGACAATATATGATCAGACACTTTCTAGTATGTTTCAGTAATATTAATAATGGATACAATCACCAACCTCTCTGTTTAATTCTGCACCGACAAATAGTGGCGCGATATCAGAAAGGAGTTCAGTGTAAAATTGCAAAGTTTTTGAACATATCATCATCTACAGTGCATAATATCATCAAAATATTCAGAGAATCTGAAAGAATCTTTGTGCGTAATGGTCAAAGCTGGAAACCACACTGGGTGCCTGTGATCTCTGGGCACTTAGACGGAACTGCATTACATACAGGCATGCTTCTGTACTGGAAATCACAAAATGGGCTTAGGAATATTTCCAAAGAACTTCATATGTGAAATCAATTTACTGTGCCATCCGTCGTTGCCAGCTAAAACTCTATAGTTTGAAGAAGAAGCCATATTTAAACAGGATCCAGAAGCGCAGACGTCTTCTCTGTGCCAAGGCCCATTTATAATGGACTGTGGCAAAGTGGAAAACTGTTTTGATCATACACCCACAACTCCTACAATCAACAGCATCCATAAGGCAAAAGGGCATTTCTGACATAAATCATGCATATGTAGGTGTTGCATTTTTGACAGAAAACTGTAAATATCTATTTGAGCACTCATGTGTGGCTTTGCTTATCTGCATTGTGGATGCAGTTGTGATCTTTAAGCAAAAATGCATCTTTAAATTTATATCCCGAAGAAAGTTTGTAGAATTATAAAAAATATCTAATTGACTTTCACAGTGCAAATGTTAGAAAGATTTAAATGTTTCTGTTCATTATTTTAATATTGTATTGCCATATTAATAAACAGTCTGCATTTGAGAATTATTAGTGACAGGTAAATAGTGGTGTTGAGTCCAGAAGCTATCCTGGAGGATTTATCTTTCAAGCAGTGGCAATATGAAGTATAACACTGCTGATACATCTTTTCCATTCACTGGGCTTGATGTTGTGTATCTGCTCATGTCTTTCTGCGCCTAATTGAGTCCCATTAAAAGTGGAGCATTCACAGGACAGCATGTGGTGTTAATAAGCTCATGTCTTCGTCTGGCTCTGGGCGTGTGCAAGGTCTCAGTACCTCAATAGGGAAAGTGCACCCAGCACCAATTATCCAGCACCATGTACCAGCTAATATTGTCTTTCTCAGTAGGGACACATCCAATGTACAGCTTCATTTGCTTAAGTACTTGTGTAATGCACACTACCGCCCTCCTCTTTCTCTACTGCACTCGTCTTCTCTGTCCTGCTGCCACAGGCAGATTATAGTGAACATACAAAGAGATATATTGTGTAAATATTGGTAATTTTTGGAATTGCTGTAATGTTGTCGGTATATGTTAGTCATGTCTGAAAGTTCTGGAAAGATCTCTTGTAATTGTAGCTTTCAAGCCTTGCATACTTGTATGCAAAGGTTAAAGAGAATGCGGACTGAAGTGACATTTAAATAACTAATCGCATCATTTCTGTATTGGGTCTGGTAATTATATCTTAATAATTTACAGAATGAATAAGGAAGAATTTGTCAATCTGGATGTCCATTTTCAAATTATATTGTATATTATAATTCTTTTGTATATTGTTCTGCATTTTTTGACTAAATTCTGCTAGGAATTTTTTAAAACTTGTTTAATATAAGCATATTTTCCATCTACTGTATAATGACAAGCTCCACCCATTGTGGCTGTGAAATGAATGATGTTGCTAACAGGTGTGGCTGCCACCCAGATACCAAAATGAGAGTGCTGTTTCCACATGGAGCAGATAAAGAAACAATAATGAGGAGACATAGAGGGCTAGCATTGCTCAAAATCCATGTGCAAATAAACACAAAGGGATTAGAACCCCTCCCACACACACACATCCCAATGACACAAAAAAACAGGCTTTGGCATTGAGCATGAGCCATAGTAACTTGATAGCAGTATATTCAGGTCACTGTAGTTCAGGTGTATGTGATCCTGGTGTAAGGACCTGCCATGGTCCACTCACTCACTTTCTAATCGCCACCTCTAATCTCAGTGGATGTGTTACATGAGCATGGAGTTCACCCTGCAGACCAGAAAGTACAGAAGAATGTCAGTTTACTGAGATGCTTCAAGCCAATGAAGAAATAAAACTGAGTGTGCGCCTATCTGGAATCAGTTCATCCTGCTAAATGTGTGGGGATGACTTTTAAGTCAATTAACCTGTATGAATAATTATTTTCAAGAATTACTTTATAGCAGATATCTGTAACTGGATAACAAAAGCATGAAAGTGGTGTTATAAATGCATCAGAGATGGACTGAAGACTCCATATGGAGTCCAATATATGAAGAATATTGTGATAGAAAACACCTCTAATTAAAAACACATCCAATTAAAAGTCCATATAGGTATGAAATATGATTGTCTGTAAAGGACGTGTAGCCGTTTCTAACATCAACTATTTTACCGTAAATTACCAACCACAGGATGTTTGGTAATATCAGATTCATGCCGAGTCATGCAGTGAAAATTATAGAGAGAAAATGAATTACCATTGTATAGCTGTCACCAAATTAATTTATACTGCCTGACTACTGCACCTCGGCATGTTACTGAATCTACAATATAAGAAAATATTCAATACTGTTACCTGGTACAGTTTTACATGTACAGTGCAGTGACATTCTACTGTAATTAATTACTGTGGCTGATCAGATGTTTGGGATTCAAGCATCACCAACACAAAGATGGAACATTTTGCCCTTGAACCCTAAGTTATTTAACATTCTCTGCTAAGTGGTTTGGACCCTGTGCTCTGACCGCAGCCTCCTAACTAAAATATAAATGTATAAGTGGTTTATAAGTATGCTATGCTACATAATAATTACAATTTAATTAGTATTTTAACTTACCATTTTATTTGTATTTTAAATTGAGAATTGTATATAATTATACCCTTCTGGTGCTTTATTAAAAAGGTGCACTGAATGGTAATACGGTTATATAATACTGCACTTTTTAATAGTCTACACTTTCCTACCAGAGTGTTTTTATGATAGAGATATAAAACTTTAAACAATGGTTAAATATGAATGAAAAATACATTCACAGCATCTGTTGGATGCTTTATTGTAATCCCAATTATCTTAGCTGTCGCTAGCAATTACTGCTCTTAAAGCAAGGATATGATAATAAACATACTGACAATATATGATCAGACACTTTCTTGTATGTTTCAGTAATAACAATGGATACCAACAGCAACCTCTCTGTTTAATTCTGCACCGACAAATAGTGGCGCGGAAAGGAGTTCGACAGTGTAAAATTTTTCAAGCCCCGGGCGAAGTTTGCATGTTCTCCCCATGTTCGCGCGGGTTTTCTCAGATTACTCTGGTTTCCTCCCGCATTCCAAAGACATGCATTATAGGTCAATTGGAGAAGCTAAATTGTCCCGCCCTAAGCCCGAAAGTGTGAGGGTTGCGTCAGGAAGGGCATCTGGCGTAAAAACGTGCCAGATCGTAATGAGAGGGACTGGCTGTGGTGACCCCTGGTGACAGGAAAATGCCAAAAGCTGAAGAAGAAGAAGTAAGAAACTTCTTACTAATGCTGTGAATCTTTACATTAGTGCTGAGTCCGTTACAATCTGCAAATATTGTGATTTAATCCTCAACATTCCCAGGTTTTTAAAGTTTGAGAACCTTTCTGTATT
Source organism: Aspidoras spilotus (assembly GCA_028565295.1). NCBI lineage: Eukaryota > Metazoa > Chordata > Actinopteri > Siluriformes > Callichthyidae > Aspidoras > Aspidoras spilotus. The sequence goes on from JAOUQV010000040.1 coordinate 6,780,780, forward strand.
GTGCATCAATGAGGCATGATATTTTGACTCCACTTCAGCTTTTGCTGATGTTCTGTATAATTGTACTGTATATTACAGGAAGTGTATGTTTCAGCTTCAGTCATAGTCACAACCTGTTATCAGTAATAGTACGTGTTTGGGCCATTATAGTATGCGACTGTGTGCTAATTCTGTAGTAGGCCTGCTGGCAGTTAACACCTTGGCAAGTGGGATCCTACTGTGTTGGTCATTCCACATTGAATACCTTAATGCTCAGAGATTATGCACTCTTCATTCTGAGTTCCCCTGTGCTCCTCATTTTGGTTGATTTCGGAAAATATGTGCTGCATAACCATAGCAGAAACTATACATTTTAGAACTCTAAAATTACATTCATCCATTTATTCATTCATTATTTTTCACTTAATCCTCATGTGGTCGTGGCCCAGCCAGTGCCAACCCAGCAACTCTGTGTGCAATGGCACGAACAACCCAGTACAGGCTTCATTCCGTTGTAGAGCACACTCACATGCACACACACAAAATTACACACACATTTACACAGTTAGTGACACTTGAAAAAGACACTACATAAGTTTTTTATAGATATTTACACAATTTAATGTCTCAAATGTATTTGAACAAGCATCGAACAAATAAAACAATGTAAGATAAGAATGAAATAATCTTGTTTAATATGACAATTCGACTGTTGTGTGTAAACTAATTTATAAAAATGTTTAAGTACACATATATAGATTAATATTCCAATTATGATGGATTCTTTACAAATTTGACCAGTTTGACCAGTGCATTTTTTTGTTTTTGTTTTTATTGTTAGTCAACCAATTTTTTCTGTAATGCTAATATTTTCTGGCATGTTTTTCACAAAGAACAATATGCCTAACCAGATTCTACCTGAGCCAATGTTATGTCATACACCACCATCACTTTGCTCTAAGGTATAGGGATAAACAAACTGACTAAGCTTCCCAACCTCATTTTAGCCCTTGCAGCTCTGGGGATTCAAACTGCAAAAAAAATTATTTCACTCTGCTTACTGAGCTATATAGGCTGCTTTAGCTATTAGTGTAGTTCTTTTTTGTGATGCTACTGTGTGCACTAAAAGATAAAGTCCTTTAGAAAAAGGAGGTCTTGGTAATGGTTTACTTAAATTCCAGTTTGCATTTAGAATTACCTCCAAAAATGGAATTATGTGATTTTTATTGTGTACTTTGTTTGACGTCACCCAATTGTGTTGCATATAAAGACTATGTGTGTTTGCTGTGCCAGGAAATCTGAATATTCATATCGGATCACCGTCTGTCTTGGCAAAAATCTTTTTATTCCAGAAGCTTGTGTCAGCGGGATGCATTTGTAGCATATTGAAAGTGACAAATACTCTTATGTTATTAACAATATTATATAAGGCTATTTATTTGGCATAAAGTGGGTACAACTGCATTTTAATAAAAAAAACTTTATATGTGAAAAAAACAGAGAACCTTAATTTCATCACACAGTTGTCATTTAAGAGATTAGGAGAATTAAGAGTGACGAGGCATATGTTTACCTATGGTTGATATCACTTGCTCCCCCACTGGCTGACTGACATTTTCAGCACCTGTCGTCCCACAAAGGTACAGTTTGATAACCCTGGTCAGCTGCCTATGTTGTGTTGCATAGATAATGCTCTATTTATAGTGTGTGCTCCGTGGGACTCACTAGGTTTCTGTTGGCTCTCATCTGCAATGCCCAAAACCAGAGCTACCTGTGTGATGAGGTCATATGCTCACATGGTCAGCTATGATACAAGTTAAAGGGTGTGTTCTAATACATGTTTGCATTCAGTTTTTGCAGATAAAATAACTAAACATACTAGGATTAAGTACAATAGATTAGTCATTTTTCATGATGTGTATTATTTTCATAGAGTGGGTGGATGTGTAGATGATTCTTACACAGCTAAATGTTGAGACAGGCCAAGATTGAATGCAACTACAAACTGAATTGGTACTCTTTATATTATAGCACACTATACACTGAACACGTGGAACGTCTTAGAAAGTCTACCAAGATTTTGGCAATATCCTGTACCATTGAACAGACTTAAGACAAAGCTCACAGACTCTTTACTGTTACGAAAAAAAGAAGAGCTGCAAGAATAGAGAGTTATAATCATGCCCCAGGGCTGTGTTTGGCTGGCTACTGCCATAGCCTAATGTTAGTATTGGGCACCCCCTGCCACCAGAGAGCTACATTTCCCTGACAAATTAGATTCAAATACAATCGTCTGCTTTTAACTCACCCAGGTTACACAATATTGTTAAATTGTGAAACAATATTGATTCACATTTATTCATATATTCCTACAGATTTCCTGCTATAAATGAAATCCATCCTATTTCTGAACTGAAAAATTATTGAGGAGCTTTTCCTAACACAAATCTCCCACCTTCCTTGAGGGCTTCTGCTCCAGGAGTATGCATTACTATCAGTGAGCTCCTCATGTGTTCTGGCTAAATGGCATCATTAGCCATCATAGGCACTTGATGATTTCTGGAGTGCATTATTTCATTATAAAGGCCTGAAGTGGACTGGAAGATTTCGTGCTTCAATGCACAGTTTTATTGTGCTTAGTGAAATGTTGGCATGGAGGGACATTCTCTCTCTATCTCTCTCACTCTCTCTCTCACTCTCTTTTGCTCTGTCACTCCTTGTTGGGCAACTGCCACTTTGCTATGCATTCTTTACTTATTTATTCATTTGGGGTCAGCCGTGGCTTAATGGATAGGGTTGAGGGCTGGGGATCAAAAGATCGTTGGTTCGATCCCCACTCTAGGCAGGTCATGGCTGAAGGGCTGTTGAACAAGACACCCAACCCCCAACTGCTCCCTGTGCGCCTCAATGGGGCAGCACACTGCTCCAGGTGTTAACACCTGGATGGGTTAAATGCAGAGAACAATTTATCTACAGGAATGAGTAAAGTAATCAAAAAAATAACAAACTGCTTATTATGATTATTAATTACAAATGTATGATATAATGTAGAGATGTATACATTCCTTTAAGCCAGAGAGAATATTCTAACTTCAAAATTCTGAATATTTCATTCATTAAAATATATTCTAAATATACATATATGTATTTTGAATTATTATGCCTTATAACAAATTAGAATTATCAGAATAAAGCAGAAACAAAATACAGAGGCATTTAGAAGTTTGTGATATCGTACATATAACATAAATTAGATATCTTCTGCTAAAAATGATATTCTCTATCTCTAGTAAATTGTTTGTAGACAACTATGTGCATTAATGAGAATTCATGTAATGCATTTTATTGTGAGAATGAACCAAACAGACCATTTATTTTTATTTTTATTTGATTTATTTTATTACATTATTTTTTATTCTAGCCTTGCATAGATTGAGAGCAAGTGACCGAAAGAGAAAGATCTATTTGTTCGCATGTAGTTTAGATGATTCTCATCTATAGGAAGTAGCAAGAGTTTGTACAAAATGTCTTTAGATTCTGCATATCGCTAATCACTTATGTGAAAATAACTAACCATATTGAAGACAAAATCTATAAGCATCATGAACTGTGAACACACTGCCTAGCTGGTCTCAGTGCTTGCAACGCCTCCACCAAAAAGTGTTTTTCCTGAAGGTAATGCCAGTAGTGTATTTCCTGTATTACATGCTAGTTGTAACTGCTGGAGTTACTTGCTGGATAAATCAGTGTGGCCAGGGCTTATCCCTGGGTATGCACTGGCCAATTCTGCCCCCGTTACACATCTGATTGTGAATAAAATATGGATATAGGAAATTTGCAAATCATTGCACTTTTTTGTTTATTTATATTACACTATGTGCCAATTTTTTATATTTGGAGGTTTGTGAGCAGTGGTGCTGCACAGAACACCAGTGAGGTGTGTTTAAGAAAATCATTCATGCACAGCCTCGTCTGATAATTCCTGTGGCGTCTTAGCATGGTGACAGAAGTGGAAATACTTTCCAAATCCCACTCCAACAGTGCAGACTGTGATTTACTAGTTTTTTCTAAAGTGACCGTGTCTTTTCTTAAGAATACTTTTTAAAATGTTTTTTTTCTCTCTCTTTCTGACTTAATAATGGTGCTTTATCGTTTCTGTAACTGTTCTATTAATATTTAAATTACTTTGAAATATCAAGTTTGTGTAAGCATCCTAATTTAAAGCTATAATTATGTGTTGTTTGCTTTCAGAACATTTACCAGAGTGTACTTTGTATTTGCTTATCAGAATGTAGTGTCTTTGCTAACCGTATTAATTATAAACACTCTGCAGAGGTACTACTAATCTCTATAGATTAATTGTGGTTTTCCGCCATCATTACAAGTCAGTAAACAGTACATATAAAATAGCACAGGTCGCTGTCACACACAACTACAGAATGGTCACTTTATCTCTCTCCAATATGAATGCAGTTTTACATTAGCTGTCAATGAATTACTGAAAAACAGACAATTTCATATATTATTAATACATTGTCAATTAGCTATAAGTATAGATTATATTGATGCCTCTGAGCATGTGTCAAATAACTAAACATTACAATTGTTAAAAACATAATTGATAAAGATATTAAAGCCAGAGCAGATTCTGTAACTCATACCACTGATTGAGTGCTACATCTGACCTTAACTCCAACACCTGCCGGCTCCACAGTAATGTTCAATTCAACAGACTCTTCTGTCAAGGTTTCTTCCTCTTATCATACCAGGGAGTTTTTCCTTGCCACTGTCATCATCCTGCGATAAAAATTAACCTTATTTAAACTTTATGATTATATCTTGTATTTCATTTCTGTAAATCTGCTTTTTGACAATGTTCTGTTGTACAGAGTGCTAAAAAAATAAAGCTCTGAATATCAGCATATACAGTACATTCAGCCCACATAGAATAAAGATGTCATCGTTGGCAATGACTCCATGTCCTAAGTGATGCACATTCAGATTTAAATAAAGCACAGCCACTTTATCGTGATCAGGGTCACAATTGATTTAGGTAATAAAACACTATTGCTGATATTGGAAAGCTATCTTCACCAATATGTTACTGAATGAGTTACATGCAGGTATAGGGTAAAGTATTAAGCTGAACTTTTGCTTCATATGTAGTTGCTCTGAATGCATGAATTTCTCAGACCAGCTTCCAGGAGGATAAGCAGCGTGCCAGGGGCGTCTCCCACAGGTTAATCACATGCAATTACACATTTCGGCTCTTCCAAGTGAGTCATCTATCCATGCAGCTGGAGTTTTAGAGTACTACCTCACTCTAGTAAGGTGGCTACAGGGGTTGGATTAAATGTATTATGTGTTATTAAAAATTTTATTTAGTTGAGTTTAGAGCAATCCATAGATATTCTTAACTTTCTTCCACGGGTGCTGGTCAATAATTAGAATATAGATATTTTTTATTTCTTTTAGTTATTCTATTAAAAAAAATTCTATTAAAATCTTTGTCTTCATGGATTTCTGTCTGGCCACTCGGCTTAAAGATTGTTGCTGAAGTAGGGGTTGACTTTCACTTATCTACACACAGTGTTTACCCTTCTTACCAATTTCTTTCTCCATTAATTACTTAGTTTGGTATGGCAGCTCTAGTAAGTTTAGTTAGTTTAACATACCACAGACAGGCACTTATTCTCAGACAGTCAAGTCACAGCCTCCACACAACCTCAGAGAGGATTTAGAATAGTATTTTTTTAAAATAAAATAACTCTTACAAATGGTATAATATTAAAATATGACAAGTATTCCCATTTTTGTTAAATACAGCATATGAATGCTCCACTTATCCTGTAATACTACTTCAACAGAGTTGTCGATTGGGGTTTTCGGACTGAGACTTCATACACCACATTACTATGCCAAAGTAGAGTGGAGCCAAACATTTGCCACGGTACACACAGAGCCTCAGGCATTCAAACAGACAAAACTTTTTGAATAAAGTTGTTATTGTGGCGTCCGCCAATTGGAATAGTTGGGGCGTGGCCAGTTTTACTCACTGCTAATATTGAGAATAGGGTTAGAGGTTATTAGTGGGTTATGGGCATTATAGGTATACAGAGTGGCTTGTGGTTTCCTGTTAAATAAAGAGCATTTATGCGTGCTGTGTGTGTATCCTTCACCAACGCCACATTATAATAGAGTAACCACAAAAAGATCACAAAGTGCAGCACAAGGCAAATGGATTAACAATTCACATACACATCAAGTGGATCAGAATAAAACTCAAAACACTGGATGTTAGCACTTGTATCCAACAGAGAGGAACTCCAAAATCTTACATATCACATTAACTGTTGTGTTTCTAATAACCACAGAATAAAATGATCTTGTAATGGACTTTAGACACTGAACTGCTAAAGGCATTCATCTTACATTTCACATCTTCAGTTCAGGTTGATTTAGTTTCTATAGCATGTTTTAAAGTAAAACATTTTTGCAAAGAAGCATTACAGAAATTACATACAGGATATAATCATGAAATTTATATCAGACAGATTTTATATCAGTCAGACAGTATCAAGGAAAAATTCCCTGAGATGATAAGAGGAAGAAACCTTGAGATCAACCAGACTGTAGAGTAAAACACACCCTCATTTGGGTTATATACAGTATTTTATGTTAAATTCTGTAGAAACCAGTTTGTTTAAACAAGCTCAATCAGCTCAGGTAACAGAGAATTGATGATTCAGATTCATTACACCCTCTGCCATTTTGAACATACATAATTTTTGTGTTTTGCTGTCCATCCCCAGTTGACCTCCTCCATCTGGCCAGCCTCCTCCATTTCACTGTGTCACTCAAATCTGCCTGCACTCATTCCTCTCCTCTTTAATCGGTATACTGACAAGGAGGGCTATTATTCACATAGAGACACTGTAATCAGTTCTGCTTGGTCTGATGCTGCCTTTCTAGAATGCTTTGTCACTATTGGTCTACACAGTAATCCTGTATGGCTTCTGGAGCTCCCCAAATCATGCGTAACTCATTGAGAGTTAGGGATGCATCACATTCAGCAACTAACTGCTCCAATTAGGTAAATGGGATCAGGTGCAATTGCATCAGAGCGATTGATATAATATTTTTCCAGTTAAAATAGATCAAATAAATCACAGCTTAATGAAACAAGGGAGCAAAGGCAAGCCCTCAAATGTTTAATATGGTGATGCTACTGGGGGCCAAGGCCAGTGGATGAAAAAAGAGGAGGAGGGGAGTCATCTCACATATTGAAATGCCATGCTGGTGGTCAGATTGTGATTTATTCCTCATAAGGGCCTTGGATTTGTTGGAATAAAGCACTCCTCATTGTTGTGGGAAGAGGAGACGGCGTAGAAAAGCACTGATGCTGATTTTTAAACATTTTGTAGGCTGTTATTAGGTAAAAAGTGTAGAATTTTATTATACTAGTGAGGTTAAAATGTTACAAGCGCACAAGAATAATCATGGCTTCATAAACAAAGAAATTAGTTTACATGCATTATGGCCATACACTCAGTTGTCAGAACGTCTATAGGTAGCATGTGTCTTGCCAATTCTTGTAAAACCAACTAAATTTACCACAGGTGGACTACAATCAAGGGGTAGAAACATCTCAAAGAATTTGAGATTGGCAGTACGGGTGGGGCTTTTTGTTCTTTTTTTTCTTTTTGGACACAGAAGTGCACACAAAATTTTGGACACAGAAGTGCACACAAATTTACTTCAGAGCATGCCATTCACTGCATAGAAATGTAGTTTACATACATTATGGCCATACACCATGGCCATGACACTGACCCTGAAATACAGGAAGTGCACGGTTGGTGACTAATTGAATATAAAGTCTAATGATTAAGGAAATAGATTAATCAATGAAAAGACAAAATGCAAAATTATTTATTTTTGTTTAGCATATAGAGGGGGTGTGGTTAGTACGGGATTTCTCCAAGCGATCAAGGAAATAGAGAAATCAAATGATATTTGATTAAAGGAAAAGGTAAATTGATATAAAATTAATATTAATGATCACCTTTATCCCCTAATGTTTTTTTCTATTCTGATGGGGTGGTCTCTTTCAGAACGACCATGTTGTCATCCACAGTGCATGTTGGCTCAATCAAGGCTCACCACAAACCCGATTCCAAAAAAGATGGAACAAAGTGCAAACTGTAAATAAAAACGGAATGCAATCATTTAAATATCAAATGTTGAACGTGAGACATTTTGATATTTTATGTAAAATAGTGACTCATTTAAAATATTGTGACAGCAACACATCTCAAAAAAGTTGTGATGAGGCAATAAGAGGCTGGAAAAGTTAAAGGTACGAAACAAATGGCAATAGGTCATTAACATGACTGTTCATAAAAAGAGCATATTGAAGTGCCAGAGGCTCTCAGAAGTAAAGATGGAAAAAGTATCAAAGAGTTTGAACATATCATCATCTACAGTGCAAAATATCATCAAATGATTCAGAGAATCTGGAAGAATCTCTGTGCATAAGGGTCAAGGACGGAAAACTATACTTGGTGCCTGGTGGCCAGTCTTCATTAATTGCACTTTGCACCAGTAAGAGCAGAGTGTGAATGTTCAATTAGCAGGGTAAGAGCACAGTTTAGCTCAAAATATTGCAATGCACACAACCTTATGGGTGACATACCAGAGTTCAAAAGAGGACAAATTGTTGGTGCACGTCTTGCTGTCAGCAAGGCTTGCTGATGTATCAAGAGACACCTTGGGGTGTTTTGGAGGAGCAAGTCAGGAATTGTTTTCCTCCACCAGCATCACGTAGTGACCTGGCCACTATCCTGC
>JAOUQV010000040.1:6823907-6839051 GCA_028565295.1 Aspidoras spilotus
CACTGTGCAAGACTTGTATGTGTCATTCCCAAGATGAATTGACGCTGTACTGGCCGCAAAAGGAGGCCCTACACCATTCTAATAATTTATTGTGCTCTAAAACCAGGTGTGTCAGTTTCATTGTCTAACCCCTGTATATCTTATGTTAGGCTTATTGCACATTTTTAAGAGTTGTTCTAACTAGCAATGTTCTTTAAGACAAAAACACATACAGCTAATGTACACGAGAAACTACAAAATAAAAATTTATCAGTCCCAAGAACACACAGTATTAGTGAAAGTTTCCTTCTGGAGAATCTTTAACAAGTATCTATTTACAGAAAACTTCAAGATGTTAAACATCTGACAAATATCTCTCTGTGAGTAGAAGAGATGCATGGAATTCCCTCTATGTCACTGTAGGTCGGGCGACACGACCCGATCATGGTCACAGTTTGTTAACAGCAGCTGCCTGAGGCACATGGCCTTGTTTACATTGGAAGAGAAAGTGTAGTCTCATTCACAGAGGACCAGCTGTTTGGCAGATCTCTTTGTGACATTTTCAATTATCTGAAAAGTTATTGCTGATACAAAAACATAACTATGAGAACCAGGAAGCTTTCTAACATGCACTACTATAATTCTGTCTATGTTTGTGTTTTATTTCATATGTTCCAACTGTCTAGATGTTGTAAAGCTAATTTACCAAACCCGGAGTATTAACGTATTGCTGCTAAAGATGTTCATATAGATCCATCCACAAAGGTGTATTATTTATATTGTATATATACTATATATAAAACATATTGATCCTGCTTAGTTGTGGATCTATATGACCATCACTATGATGTTTTTTTATTAGTTAGTAGTGGTAATGTGTAGATTCATTGGGAAATCTTTAAATATCACTGAAAATGATTATTAGAACATGAATAAATAAATAAACTGCCCATTACTTTTGCTAAATCTAACTGTGCTTTGTATCCATGGGCACCAGGTGGTGGTGAACGCTCTGATTGGTGCCATCCCCTCTATTATGAACGTCCTGCTTGTGTGTCTTATATTCTGGCTCATCTTCAGCATCATGGGTGTGAACCTGTTTGCTGGAAAATTTGGCCGCTGCATCAACCAGTCAGGCTTCATCTACAACACCTCACAAATCAACAATAAGTCTGAGTGCCTGGCAATGAACGATACACAGTACTACTGGTCAAAAGTAAAAGTCAACTTTGATAACGTGGGTGCTGGTTACCTTGCACTACTTCAAGTGGTGAGTGGACTTTTTCCTCTTGCGCATGTGAACTTGCCCATCTCACACACATACACAGCACTCAGTGTGAAATTTTCTTTTCTTTCCATCTTGCACTTTGTGGCTGCCCACCTCTGCTTGTCCATGAGTACGAATCAATCAAAAAGTCAGCGGAACTTTATTTTTAGCTATCACTAGGGCCATTATACAGAATTTTGTTCTCAGCAAGAGTGCATGCACTTCCTTCATTTTAACTTAGTTGGTGCGGTAGCCTAGCAACAAGTCACTTAGCTCCTTTCCATCACCTTCTTCTGACTTGACTCAATACAAACCTTTCATTTGCATCTAGAAATAGTCCTAGTCCATTCACAAAAGCCCTATAATTACTGATAACCAACACAAAACAGGCTACTTGGTCTAATAGAGGGCTCCCCTTATAGACCTCTCTTTTTTCTTTTTATTAAAAAGTATATTCATGAGATTTCATATCAAATATATTCAAGAATTTCAGGACATATTTGGTCATCACTTCTGTTTTCACACTGATAAAGAGAGAGTTTTCTTTTATTTTTACTCAAGATTTGTGTAGACGTGAACATTAAATTGTCCATTACTGACAGATGAGTGAATGCAGAGATACGATTTTAGTACCACACAATATAGAGGAAGTGTGACGTTATAGGAATGTCCTGTAGACAGCTACAAATGAAGCTAGCAATTATAGGTCATTTGTGTTACTTAACGATGTAGTATAAGTGTTGAAAGCTCTTATGTCTGTTTTTTATTTCATGCTAAGGCTACGTTTAAAGGCTGGATGGAGATCATGTATGCAGCAGTGGATTCCAGAGCTGTAAGTGTGCAGCAGTTGCAGTGTAATGATATACTAGTACATTTAAAGACAAATAAATGTATTACATGCTAATAATTGTGATTGTCCAATTGGACAGGTGGAGGAACAACCAATTCCTGAGATCAACTTGTATATGTACCTGTATTTTGTGATTTTCATCATTTTCGGTTCATTCTTCACCCTGAATCTATTCATTGGTGTCATCATTGACAACTTTAACCAGCAGAAGCGAAAGATAAGTGTTTAATGTGTACTGATATTATTTTAATTAATGTTGTCGCAATGTTATATACATTCACTGGCCACATTATTAGATACACCTAGTTAGTAATAGGTTGGATCCATTTTTCCATCAGATCTGCCTTAATTCTTCATGGCACACTTTCAGGATGGCGTTCGGCATTTCTTGGTTGTAACGAGAGGTTATTCGAGTTACTTTTTAAAATTTTCAATTTTAAAATTTAACAATTTGCCCCTTCTCCTCTGATATCTCACAAGGCTTTTTTGTCAACAACATTGCCATTCTCTGTAAACCATAGAGATGGTCTGTCCTTAAAATACCAGTATATCACCAGTTTCTGAAAAACCAACAACCATGCCATGTTCAAAGTTGGTTAAATCACATTTCTTACCCATTCTGATGCTTATACTGATGCTGAAACTTAGCAATTGAACACGTGTGCCTAACTAAGTGGCCGGTGAGTGAAGAGTATAATGTTTTTTTTATTACTAAACATCCATAATAATAGTCAGGCTCTTCTGCACTTAGGTGGACAGGACATTTTTATGACAGAAGAGCAGAAAAAGTACTATAATGCCATGAAAAAGCTTGGATCAAAAAAACCTCAGAAACCAATTCCTAGACCTTTAGTAAGTATATACCTTTCTGGAAATGTTTATAAAATGAAATCAAAACTAAAATATGCCATATTTGCTGTAATATGCTGTATTTTAACCTGCATTTTGGAATACAGTATATGGATAATTTGAATTTAATGCCTGCAACACAGATGGGATAAGGCAAATAATGTAAATATATAGAATTCTCAAGCCACCCTGTCCTGAAACATTCCCTAATAAACTGGTGAACTGGTAACAGGAGACGGTGTATAAAAGGAGCATCCATTTAAGGCTTTGCAAACAAAGATGGGAAATAATTCCAAAGGTAGTATTTCATACATCAGCATTGTAAAGAACCTAGGACATCTACAATTTATAATACTGTGAAAAGTATGTCAATGAGTGTGATCTTCAAGCTCGTATGAAATGCGTATGAAATTAGCTCATAAGTAACTGAGAAAACTATTGATACTCAATTCAGTCAGCCACTGTATCAATAAATGCAACCTAAGGCAAACTTAACAAACTTAACAAAAACAGCAGTTCTATACAGAAAGACCACCAAGTTCAGATGGATGTGAAATAGATTAAATATGTCAGTATCTGTCCATGTATGAGCATGCATCAGGGTTCAGGGAAAGGGTGTCTTTTATTGATATCTGAAAATACCACTGACACAAAGGCATTTTGAGATTAGAAAAAACTCCCGAAACAAGTGTGACTAGAAGTATGGCAGCAATAGGAATACCATACAAACTAAGAGAACAACAGTAAGGTACTATTTACAAATTACAAAGATATATGTGCTTTAAACATTCTGAATTCGATAGATGGATAAAAGAAGATGACACTATGACATCGATTGCTGCAGTGACAGTCATAATAAATCAAAATGTAAAAATGATGGTTAATTTGCCTCTGTCCCAGGTATTTTTCATTTGTTGTAAGCATTAAATTGTAAATGTGTTAGAACTTACAGCATATATCAAAGTTGGTGTGTGAAGATTTTGGAAATTATTTCTTATCTGTAAATAACATGAACTGGAAGTTTCCTCTCTCTTTCCTGCTGCAACATCCTTTACTTCTCTGAGGAAGTGTTTTTTAACTTATCTGTGGAGATTTGTGATATTTCAGCCATGCAAATATAGGAGAGTGACAAAGGAGCCCTGGCACAGAGTCAGTGTTTCAGTTTATCCCAAGATTTTTCAGTTGATTTGAAATGTAGGGTTCTATGCGAGGCCAGTTGAGTTTCTTCAATCCAACATTATCAACCCATGACTTTATCGAGCTCACTAGGGAAATGTTATGCTAGAACATGTTAGAGTTACACTACTCGCTAATGGCAAAGCAAACAAAGATAGGCCATAGTTCTCATCCAGAATATGGCAAATATGCGTTTTGTTCATGTTTCTGAATATGTATAGCCATCTAGAATATATCAGGTTTTATGTGTAATGATGAAGCAATTTGTTGTCCCATCCAGAACGCTTTTCAAGGATTCTTCTTTGACCTGGTGTCAAAACAAGCCTTTGACATCATTATCATGCTGCTCATCCTCCTGAACATGTTGACCATGATGGTGGAGACAGATGAGCAGTCTGTTTACATGGAGTCCATCTTGTATAATATCAACCTGGCTTTCATAATCATCTTCACCACTGAGTGTATCATCAAGATTATCGCACTCCGCTGCTATTTCTTCACTGTCAGCTGGAACATCTTTGACTTTGTGGTCGTCATTCTCTCCATTGTAGGTAAGATAAGACAGAAAGTGCAGAGATGTAGAATAAAACCATCAAGCATACATCATCAAAAGCTGATTACTATGTCATCAAGCAGTTATCGATATTCATCGTATATTTTATATTAGTTGTGTAAGTACTCTTGATAGGTAATAAAAATAATACAATAGATAATACTATATAAAACAATACTAATGAAAGAATATACTGTATATTTTAGCTCACTTTGGATTTAGATAAACTGGCCATAAAAATAAGAACATCCTTTATAATAACAGAATAAACGTACAAAAACATGAGCTCTTTTTCAAGCCATATGGCAAAGATTAACTGTAAAGCCGACATATCCTTGGTTTGACTTATCAAGGTCTACCACTGATGTAGCTCTATATCTACCAAACAGAGTCAGGCCGTGCTAAACTAGCAAGCCCAACCAATTTGACAGCAGATGTCCTAGATACAAGAAAATGTAATGGACAGATGGTTAGTTCGGATACAGTGTGACCACTCCTGAAATAAGGGAGCCAGATTTAAGGTGAAGGAAATTGCAGCAATCTAGTTTGTCAGCTCAGGTGATTGGGAAATGATTGAGGTTTGAGCCATTTGACAGTTGTTAGTTTGTTGTGTAAAGTAAAATATGTGGATATGTCCATTTTTCAAGGCAATTCTAAAGATCAAACCAAATGCAGACATCCATGAATCATTTAAGTTAAAGAATAGGTGAAGCTGAGGAAACACATTTAAGTCTAAAGAATTAGATTTACCCTGAAAAAAAGCATACCAATTATATTAACTCATGTCATATGCCGTCATCGCTTTGCGATTGTTGGCTATACATATGTGTGATAGGGATAAGCTAACTGAACATCCCATTGTGTTAGGTTAATTGGTGTCTCGAAAGTGGCCCTAAGAGTGTGAATGTGTGGGTGAATGTGCCCAGAGTTAAGCACTGGGTGGCCCGCAACCCTGTGTGAATTAAGTGGAAGATAATGAATTAACATAAATTTTGGAAGAATCTTTACATATATTTACCCATATATATTTAATTGAGTCGATACTGCAGAAGCCATGAAAACAAATATCTTTTAAAATACATTTTTAAAATAAATAGATAGGAGGCGTATGACTTTTTGTCAGTACTTAAGATACGTCACCTTTACATTTACATCTGTTTTTATTTCACAGCCTTATTTAAAATGACTGATTACTCTTTTCATTCCTTCTGCAGGCATTGTTCTGGCAGATATCATTGAGAAATACTTTGTCTCACCGACACTTTTCCGAGTAATCCGACTGGCACGAATAGGACGAATCCTCCGCCTTATACGGGGAGCCAAAGGAATTAGAACGTTACTTTTTGCCTTAATGATGTCCTTACCTGCGTTATTCAATATCGGTCTCCTGCTCTTCTTAGTCATGTTCATCTATGCCATCTTTGGAATGGCAAACTTTGCCTATGTGAAGAAACAAGCTGGAATTGATGACATGTTTAACTTTGAGACATTTGGCAACAGCATGATTTGCCTTTTCCAGATAACAACATCAGCTGGCTGGGACAGCCTACTCAGTCCTATTTTAAATAACTCCCCCGAAGAATGTGACCCTACTGTGTTAAACATAGGCACCACTGTTCGGGGGAACTGTGGGAACCCTTCAGTAGGCATTACCTTCTTTGTTACTTATATTATCATTTCTTTTCTCATTGTGGTGAACATGTACATTGCCATTATTCTGGAGAACTTCAGTGTGGCCACAGAGGAAAGCACTGAACCGCTAAGCGAAGATGACTTTGAGATGTTCTACGAAGTGTGGGAGAAGTTTGATCCTGAGGCCACACAGTTTATTGAGTACGCCAAGCTCTCGGATTTTGCAGATTCACTGTCCGAGCCACTGCGTATTGCCAGGCCTAATAAAATTAAGCTGATTTCAATGGACTTGCCCATGGTAAGTGGGGACAAAATTCACTGCCTGGACATCTTGTTTGCGTTTACCAAGCGTGTGCTTGGTGAATCGGATGAAATGGATGCTCTCAAGCAACAAATGGAGGAGAAGTTTATGATGGCAAATCCATCCAAAATCTCCTACGAACCCATCACTACAACTTTACGACGTAAGCAAGAGGAGGTTTCATCCATTATTATACAGAGAGCCTACAGGAGGCATTTACTCCGGAGACAATTGAGGCAAGCCTCATTTATATATCGTCAGATTAACATAGAGGGAGTTGCCAGCAGCGAAGATGGCAGCCCACCAGAGAAAGAGGGACTCATAGCGTTCCTGTTAAAGGAGAACTATGGACCTGAGACTGAGGATCTGTCTGCAACCTCCTCACCACCGTCTTATGACAGTGTGACTAGAGCAACTAGCGAGATTTTTCCAAGCTCTATAATGCCTGGGCCCAGGAACAATGACCTGAGCAAACCTGACCCTGACAAAGACAGCGAAACATTTCTATAAGTATACAATGCTCTCTCACACATTAATCTCCTTGTTACTTAGTTTTTTGTTTACAAAATGTAACATAGTCCAAACCGCACTTAAACTCTGGATACACGTGACGGTGCATCAAGGTTTTAAGGTTTTTGTAGGACAAGATGATGTTTTTAATTCTCCTGCATTTCACATGTTGTTGAATATACAGGGCCGAGGTTTAGACAGATCACGTTGATATGCATGAGTGAGATTCTGCAGCAGTTAACTGCAGTTATATCACAGATGTACTAATCATATATTAGATAATATAAAATAACATACCGTCTATTCATATTAACAAAGTATGCCTGACTCTCTGAGTTGATTCAAAGGTCTTATTTAAATTGGTGTGATTTCTCTTCTGACAATAGATTTCACACTGTGTAGAAAATGCAAGACATTAGCCATATAGTCTTGTTAATGTAACCGATTGCTCATATTAAAAAAAATATTCTGGATACAATTAAGTATAAAAAAATTCAGTTCAGTTCAGGTTGTGTCATTAGCGATGAAAGTTGGAGCAAGAAGAGAAGTGGAGGTATATGGCAGTGTTTTTCGTTTGTTTGTTTGTTTGTTTGTTTGTTTGTTTTTCCATTCATGTTTGGGTATTTATAAAAGACAATATTTCACAAATAGTTTGATTACAAATTAATATAATCAGGACTAGAAACAGACAGAAAGACAATCAAACATGACTCATCTTCATCCACTGCAAGCAAATGACTGCAAAAGCTTTCATTCAGAGTATCAAACACACTGCACCTGTAAACATTTGTGTGTATTTATTTTCATTGAGAGTATTTATTTTGCATGTTGGAGAAAATGCAACACTTAGACATGTAACGGCCATTGTTTTTTATTTGCAATGCTGACGAGGCATTCTTATTTTGCACATACCGTGTTCAGCAATAATTTGCTAGCTTTCGTTAATTCTAAATATTGTTTTAAAATGCATATTTCTAAAAAAAAACACACAACTATCATTCATATTATGTCATCTTTACATCTAAGAGGAATCTTTATCTGGCAGCACGCCATTTTATTCACTGCAATTAGAAAATTTGTTTCGTAACTCAGACTTGCATCAAGAGATGAATCCGCTTGTTCTTCAAAATGTCAGGTTTGAAAGTTAGTTGAAGGGCTGTTTTTTGTAGCAATAGACCCCAAGTGTGCCTGGTATAACTTAAATCCTGTTTTATTCCTCTTCCCCGGAGCAAACGTTTAAGTTAAAATGCACGGTGAAGCTCTTTCATGCCTGAGGATTACATCAATAACCATTTACATAAACTGTAATCCGAATCTATCTGAATTTATTGTCATCTTCAATCCATGTAAGCACAAGACATCACTTTCATCAATTCAATATATAATCCACGCAACCCACTCTCATTTATACCAAAAGAGAATGGAAAAGAAAAAGAGGCACAGATTCCTACTGGTAACTGATTTATACATAGACGCTCTAAAAAAATGTATTTAGATGTTTGCTATCATAACAATAACACTGCACCTCTGCATGTATAAGAGTTGAAGATTTCTGAAACAAAAACAAATAAAAGAAAATATATTTTAATGTAAATACGAAGGGCTTTTATGTAAAATGAACCCAGTCCACCTGAAGGCGCGTCATTAATACACACAGTCAATACTAACACATATAATGAATAGCTTTTCTTTAAGCTGAAATACAAGTCATCGATGATGATCGAACAATTATAAGCTGGGAAAATGTATTTTACGTGAGCCTCAAAAACAAGTCATGGATTATATTGTTTCTCCCAGTAATCTAAGGAGATGCATGTGGGGATTGCTTGCAGTGTATAAATACAAACACTTGTATAAACGTGGAATAAACGTTCACATCCAGCAATGAATGAATATGTAATGTTTTCAGATTACATAATGTTTGAGGTGAGATTAACATAGGTGCTGATGTCCTGTTCTCAGACTTCCCCTTCACCAAGAGCAGACATTATAATCATTATTTCTTACTATGTAACACACACAAATACAAGTACAAACGATTGTATTCTTGTGGAATAACTCCCTTTTTTGCACAGGAGAGGAGCCATATAATACACCCATTAGGAAGCTGTGCATATACTGTAAGCCTGTATAATATGTGTTAAACATCTGAGAAGGTACTGTAATAAAGGCATACATTTTATGTAGTGCGTATACACATCAACAGTATGCTACTTCTTGCTGATTAACAAACTGCTAATGAGTAATGAATGTAGCCAAGATTGGTCCAACATTTAGGACAAGCATTTAGCATCACCTTCAAACTGCTCGCCTGACTCTAGCCCAGAATCGTCAGCAAGAATTTACTATACTTGGAGAATGTACAGTAGAGAAGCATGAACTCCACAGGGGTTAAATATAAAAAAATACTTTTTCCTAAGCTTTCATACTGAGAAGCAAACTTACTAAATTGTTTATCGGAAGAAAATGTCTGTTCATACCATGCATACAAACTGATAAGATATTGTACGGTGTGGACAGCATGGAACGGCGTGTTATAGTATAGATGTCTAGATATTTAACCCCCCGTCCAAAAACATCCATCACATTTTTAAAGACTGTATGAAATGAATCATTATACTTTCCATAACAATGCTTTGGTACCCAAGCTCAGCCCAAGGAGATTCACACAAAATGTATTTAATCACCTACAAATGAAGCACAGGGAAATTTTCTATCTGCTGTATGTTATAAGATTTCAGTTTGTGCAATACAAAAAGCAGATACAGGAATTAAAAGGCATATTTTGTCAATGCCTTGCATATATGATGTATAAATATTAGTTATCTAAAAGCAGTGTATTTTATAAATAGTAGAATTTGCTAAACTTGTCATTTTTATTTACATTTCTTTTCCTAAAAAACATTTTTTTTTCCTAAAAAAATGTCAGTGATCAAATGATTATGCTGCTTAAGTGAGCTGGACCGGTGTGCAATGAAATGGTGAATAATGATCTCGTACCAGGCTATGGGGACTAAAGATTCTAGCTATAAGCCTGTACGGATGACCAAAACAGAGCCAGAGTCAGCAACTGGAGTCCTAAAGGGATACATTTGGAGGTTCTCTGAGGTCAAAACCTAACAGGGCCTTGGTCATTTGTCCCTCAAATAATTTTGTGCCTGTTTATTTATGTATGTATGTATGTATTTATTTATTTTTTACACTATTAGAATGTGCATGCTGCAATACGACGACTTGTTTTTAAAAAACAGTTTCACATTTGTACATTTCAGTTTTGTGACTCCTCTAATTTTACATTTTCTTTAAAATAAAAGGACATGCAAAGGAGATGCTGCCGACTGTAATCCTCGAAAAACTCTACATTTAGAGACATCCATGTTTTCTTTTAAAAAGCATTGTGGCCAATTAGAATATGCATATTTATAGTCAAATAAACACCAGGATTAATGACCTTTATACGAGTGTATCATTTATCCCATTTAAAACACGGATCATTCTATGATACAATGTTTATCAAGGTTCTATATTAAATGCAATATATATATATATATATATATATAAATTTATCCACCATCTGCCAGTTTGATTATTATTGTATATTATACTTATATCATAATGTATATTATGTTGACTCCAAAGCTAATGGCACTGAAAACTTGTTTCACGTGACTACCTGCAGGTTTCTTCAGTCTGTAAAAGCTTAACTCAGTGCATGCTGACATTGTGTTGAACTGGAAGCTCTTACTAAAAGTTCTTATTCATCATTTTCAATCTAGAGACTCCTTTTAGAATGAGGCCACAATGTACAATCCTCACAAACACAGAACAAGGACAGCAAGGAATGTACCACTTATTACATGCCCCTGAAATCAAATGTGTGTTTTTCAGGTTTTTATATCTGCCCCTATTTTACTCTTTAATGCAAGATGGAAAAAGGAATTATTGTAACAACATATTCTCCTTTAATTTGTCAATGATTCATATATGGTTCATTCTTCTTTAACATCTGAAAGTCATACCAAAATATGAAACGCTCCTTTGCAAAATCCAATAAACACAATGTAAAAACAAAACAAAGAATGATCTCGGTGTTTATCACTATATTTTAATATGCAGCACTGTCTGGGATCCAAATACAGTACATTTTAGTATAAAATCTATATTTGTCCATATTTCAGGTTTTGAAAGTACCATAAAACATTCATTCATTCATTTTCTATACTCACTTAATCCTAGTTTTAGAGTCACAGGGAAGCCGGTGCCCAACCGGCAAATATGGGCACGAAGGCAGGAACAACCATAGACAGGGCGCCAATCTATCATAGGGTACACATACAATCACACACATTCACACAATAATGGGCAATTTAGAGACATCAATTGACCTATCATACATCTTTGAAATGCAGGAAGAAACCAGAGCACCCGGTGAAAATCTGCGCGAGCACGGGGAGAGCATGCAAACTCCACAAAATTTCCAGAGGTTTGAACCCGGGATCTTTTTGCTGTGAGGCCACAGCACTGTCCACTGTGCCACCGTTCCTCCCTAGAAATAATCAGAATTTAAATAACATAATAATTAAGGTGGCACAGTGAGTAGTTCCATCACCTCACAGAAAGAAGGACTTGTGTTCAATCCCTGGGTGGGACAACTCAGGAAATTTCCTTGTGGAGTTGGCATGTTCTCCCCGTATTTGTGAGGGTTTACTCCGGGTGCTCTGGTTTCCTCCCGTATTCCAAAAACATGCATGTTAGGTGAATTAATATCTCTAAAGTTACCCTTAGTTTGTGAATGTCTGTTGTTCCTGCCTGACCCTATCTGGATTAAGTAGAAGAAAATAATAATTATACTAATATATATATATATATATATATATATATATCATTATACTATATATATATATATATATATTTTTTTTTTTTTACAGAAGCAGTCAAAAGTTTGAACACACCTTCTCATTCAATGTTTTAATCTATTAATCTATTTTTTTCCTAAACACTGTAAATTTCCTTATGTGTTCCTTCATATTCTGAAGACTTCAGTATGAATGTAGAAAAAAATAAATCAATCAAAGCTTTGAATATAAGAAGGTGCGTCCAAACCTTTGACTGGTAATGTATATATTAATGTATATATTTATACAAACCAGATTCCAAAAAGTTGGGAAAAAACTGATATTGTATTGACAATAGAACATAGACGACATATCAAATGTCGAAAGTAAGACTTTGTGAAATTTTATGGCAAATTTTGCATATTTGCATATATGATGTATAAATATTAGTTATCTAAAAGTAGTGTATTTTATAAATAGTAGAATTTGCTAAACTTGTCATTTTTATTTACATTTTTGTGTCCTAAAAAATGTATATATAAAAAAATGTGTGGGGTAAAGATAGATGAGGTGAACAAGGATGGGTGGGGTGACGTATACAAAACACATACATTAACAACATATTATGAAAATAATAATGGCTCTGAATATTCAGAATTAAACGAAACAGAAGCGTCTGTTATTTTGTCTACACCTGAAATTGAATAAAAAGGAGGTAAAGAAACTCTTTTAAAATCATAGTTTTTGCACTTTGATAACTAATGATATGCTAAAGAACTTCAAATATTCTTTTGATTTATTTATAATATGTTTAATTCTAATTAATTCTAAATCTGGAAATGAATAATTTAAATATTACTTACAATTCATAATAAAAAAGACAAAGATTGCTGAAAATTCATAAAAATGGAGATATCTGTTTTTGCAGATGAATTCTTCATAAAGCATTGTCTGACATAATCAAATTCACTCTTTGAAGAAGGCTTTCCACTAGATTTTGAAGAGTGACTGTGGGGATATTTGCTGATTAGGTAAGAAAGGTTGTCTGTGTTTATTCAGTGTACTAGTTCAACCTAATGGCATTCTGTTGAGTAAAGATCCCTGAGCAGGACACAGAACTCTTCCTCTCTAACCTTGGAGAAGCATGTCTTCATGGAGCTTACTTTGCATAGTGGAATTTTGTTTCTGGAACACATAAAGGGAACACAAACTAGGAGCTTAGACAAATACATGCTTTAAATTAAATGGCAACAAACTAGAGAACAATGTCGCTAGCACCTAGAGACTGAGGTGTTTTCACTTTAATACTTATATTATAATTTTTATTCAATTCAATTCAATTTTATCGGTAAATCACTTTTAACAATGGACATTGTCCCAAAGCAGCTTTACAAAAACGTTTTATATATATTACATACAAAAACCAGCCATTAAAGAGCACAAGCCAGTGTATTTCTAGTGCCGGTCCCAATACCCGGTAAATGGTGAGGGTTTCATCAGGAAAGGCACCCGGTGAAAAAAATTTGCCAAATAAATGATGCAAATTAATCAATGTTCCTATATACCGGACTGGTCGTAGCCCGGGGTTAACAATGATCGTCACCAGTACTGATGGCTATTGTTTGCCGAAGACGACAAGAGGGGAAGCGTGTGAGGAGAAAGAGAGAGAACAGGAGAATCAAGAGTGTAGGACTAAGGGTAGCAATACTAAATGTAGGGACGATGAGAGGGAAAGGTAGAGAACTGGTTGATATGATGGAAAAAAGAAAGGTAGATATTTTGTGTGTACAGGACTGTTTTATTATGGTGTGGATAGAAAAAGAAATGGACTTGGGGTGATCCTAAAGGAGGACTATGCAACTATGTTGTTGAGGTGAAGAGTGCCAGATAGTATGATGAATTTGAAGTTAGTAATTGAAGGTATAATGGTGAATGTTATCAGTGACTATGCACCACAAGTTGGCTGTGAGTTGGAGGAAAAAGAGAGATTCTGGAGGGAGCTAGATAAGTAGTAGAAAGCATTCCTAGAGAGGAGAGAGTGGTGATTGGTGCAGATTTCAGTGGGCATGTCGGTAAATAAAACAAAGAAGATGAGGAGGTTGTGGGCAAGTTTGAAGTTAAGGATAGGATTCTAAATTTCCAAAAAAATACCTACAAGAGTGGAGGCAGGAGCACACAGGTAGACTACATCCTGTGTAGACGAGGTTGCTTAAAAGAGGTTTGCAGGTTTTCAGGATGACTGTTGTTTAGTAAGAGGTTGGTTAGGAAGAGGAAGAGGACAAATGTAATGAAGAGGACCAAATGGGGAAAGTTGAAAAAGGAGGAATGCTGTTAGGAGTTCAAAAAGGAGTTGGAAACGCTTTGGTTAGTAGTAAAGAGCTTCCAGATATCTGGGTAGCAACAGTGATTAGACAGACAGGCGGGTGCTTGGTGTGTCACCTTGACAGGTAAAAGACAGCAAGGAAACTTGGTGATGTAACAAGGAAATGCAGGAGGTTATTCAGCGAAAGTGGTTGGTAAAGAAGAAATGGGACAGAAAAAGGACTAAAGAGAGTAAGCAGGAGTATAAAGAAATGCAACATAGGACAAAGATAAAGGTATAAAAGGCCAAGCAGAAGGTCTATGATAAGTTGTACAAACAGTAATAAGGAGAGAGGGAGTTGTATTAGCTAGCGAGACAGAGAGATAGAAATGAAAATATACTGACAGGCGAGGGTGAGTAAAAGATGGAAGGAGTCTTTAATTCAATTCAATTCAATTCAATTTTATTTATAAAGCGCCTTTAACAACAAGCATTGTCCCAAAGCAGCTTTAGAGGAGCTGATAAATGAAAAGAATGACAGGGAAAGAAATTTGGAACAGGGGTAGCAAAGATTGTCAAAGATGAAGTAAGGAAAGCTTTAAACAGGATGAAGAAGAGAAATGCAGTCAGACCTGATGAAATAAGGCAGAGGTATTGAAATATATCGGAGAGGTGGAAGTGGTATTTTTGACTAGATTATTTAATGAGATTTTTGAAAGTGAAATGATGCCTGAGGAATGGTGGGAAAGTGTACTTGTACCGATTTATAAGAACAATTACAGGGGCCTAAAGGTAATGAGCCACACAATGAAGATTTGCGAGAGAGTTGTAAAAGCTAGGCTTAGAAAAGCAGTGACTGTTTGTAAGCAGCAGTATGGTTTCATGCCAAG
>JAOUQV010000040.1:6843607-6862018 GCA_028565295.1 Aspidoras spilotus
AATCAAAAGTGCAGGCTCTTCGTTGGTACCTACATTTGTAAAGGCTACAGTAGGAGTTTCCACAGTTAGTGTTCCACAGTATCAATGCTTACGTTTAGGTTGAAACTACTGCTTACATTAAGCCATTTGCTTTACTGAACCAAGTGCAGATCTGACGGGGAAATAGCGTGGTGTTCTTGTAAACGAGGATGTTTGGATTTTGTCACCTGGCGACTTTCATATCTTCATTAAAGTTGGAACGGACAAAGTGGATTTCCAAGTTGGATTCTGTATACATTTTATCTAAGCATTACTTAAGGACAGCATACCAAACATTACAGATCTTTTTACTCCTCTCTCTCTCTCTCTCAAAATTCAAATTTTAGAAACTTTATTGGCATGACCATAATTAAAACAGTATTGACAAAGTATCAAAAATGAACAACAAGGACAAACATTTTGAACAAAAAAAGCATCAACATATCTGATCTAATTAAAAAAATTATGTGAAAGGAAATTAACAATAGTGATTTATATTCACATTCAGGGCAATGAATATTCTCGTGTGCATGCATGCATTTGTGTGTGTATGCGTGTGTTTATCACTCCCTGTCCCTCATGTTATGGCAGGTGGAAACATATTGCGCTGCCAAGATGCTGCTGTCTCTCTGTTCTCCTAACAGGACAGAAAGTATGCGTTCAGCAGACAGACGACTGAACTCAGGATCTATTTTATTAAACTCTTTAAAATAAATTTGTCTGTATTTCTCACATTGTGTGAGGAAGTGCAGCTATATCTCTACAGCATTGGTGTTACAGTGGACACACACTCTCTGCTCTCGAGGGAGTTAGGTCTGTCTGTAATGACCCGTCTTGATGGCGAGTGTGTAGGTGCTGGGTCTGTACCTGCTCAATGTGTGTGTGAGTTTAATATCAGTCACTGTGCTCAGGTACTCAGCTACAGCGTACTGCCGATTTAGGGCCAGATAGCATTGCATTCTGCTGTGTGTGTGTTCCAATATGTGATGTAGTTCTGTTTTTGGAGTGTTATAATTCAGTTAACTCTGATTGATGATGTTACAGCCTGGTCCTGACTCTGCACAGGGTTAGAGCGTGTGTGTGTGTCTCTCTCTCTATGTTAAGCTATACATGCTATACATAGATGTTGTGAGTAATTCAACTGCTCTCCAGATCTGCCCTGACCATAAAACATAAAGTTTCAAATAAAAACCATTAATCTGTCATTGAACTACAACTAATACAGATATATTGCTGTGATGATCAGGAAAATAATTGCAATAAACAGATTTCAAATCCATCAGTCAAATCTACACTAGTGAACAGCTGGCAACATTTAAAAATAGGTTATATGTTAATATGTACAGCATTTTCTGGTTACAAGTGCATTTTTTTTACAATGTAGCACAGGGGATTATTTATCATCACACAATCCGTTGTCACACAAATGAGGACAAGTTCCCTTTGGAGTCAGGTTTCTCGCAAGGTTTCTTCCTCTTGCACCTCAGTTAGTTTTTTTGCATCTGGATGTTATGTTAATGTAAGCTGCTTCTGGACAATGCCCACTGTTAAAATAGCTAAGAATAAAAGTGATATGAATTATACAGAGACAGATGTGTTACGAAACAACGGTGCAAGATATTTTCATACACAAACCACTGTGTTGTATTTTTGATTATGACTGTGAAACAGGGACCAATTATCAAAGGTAAGGATAAAGAACTTAATGTGTCCTGTCAAAGAATACCTGTGTATACCTTCACAGCAACCTTTGCAACTGACAGCACAAAATACTAATGTTCCATTGTTCGTCTGTTTGAAAAATCCCTGAATGCTATATGTTTAATGGATAACACACAAAACTCTCCAGAGAAGAAAGACTGATACCAGCATGGCTTTCTAAACCTCATATACATGTATGTGCAATACACATGTACAAACC
Source organism: Aspidoras spilotus (assembly GCA_028565295.1). Taxonomy (NCBI): domain Eukaryota; kingdom Metazoa; phylum Chordata; class Actinopteri; order Siluriformes; family Callichthyidae; genus Aspidoras; species Aspidoras spilotus. The sequence continues at coordinate 6,845,547 of JAOUQV010000040.1, forward strand.
CAATTCCAAAATAAGTTGGAAAAAAGTACAAACTGTAAAAAAAAGATATGCAATAATTTAGAAATCTCAAAAACTGATATTTTATATCAAATTTCAAAAGTAAGACATTTTAAAATTTCATGCCAAATATCGGCTTATTTGAAATTTTGTGATGGGGCAATAAGAGGCTGGAAAAGTTAACGGTACGAAAAATTGCAACTCATTAGATCAATTGCCAATAGGTCATTAACATGACTGGTTATAAAAAGAGCTTCTTGGAGTGGCAGCGGCTCTCAAAAGTAAAGATGGGTAGAGGATCACCAATCCCCCTAATTCTGTGCTGTCAAATAGTGGAGGGATATCAGAAAGGGGTTCGACAGTGTACATTTGCAAAGCGTTTAAACATATCATCATCTACAGTGCATATTATCATCAAAAGATTCAGAGAATCTGGAAGAATCTCTGTTCGTAAGGGTCAAGGCCATACTGGGTGCCTGTAATATTCAGTCCCTTAGACGACACTCTATCACATACAGGCATGCTTCTATAGTTCAAAGAAAAAGTCGTATCTAAACAAGATCCAGAAGCGCAGATGTCTTCTAGGGACCGAAGCTCATTTAAATTCGACTGTGGACTTTGATAAAACTTTTCTGTGGTCAGATGAATCAAAATTTGAAGTTCTTTATAGAATTCAGGAATGCCATTCCGGCTAAAGAGGAGGACGACCCAAGTTGTTAACAGTGCATAGTTCAGAAGCCTGTATCTCTGATGATATGGGATTGCATTAGTGTTTGTGGCATGAGCAGCTTACACATCTGGAAAGACACCATCAATGCGGAAAGGTATCTCCAGGTTCTAGGGCAAACTTAGATAAGGTCTCTTTCAGGGAAAACCTTGTATTATATAACATGACAATTCAAAAACCACATACTGCATCAATTACAGCATCATGGCTGCCTAGACAAAAGGGTCCTGGCATTGAACTTTCACCCATAGAAAACATTTGGCGCATTATAAAATGGAAGATATGACAAAGAAGACCTAAGACAGTTGAGCAACTAGAATCCTACATTAGACAAGAATAGGTTAACATTCCTATCCCTCAACTTGAGCAACTTGTCTCCTCAGTCCCCAGACGTTTGCAGAGTGTTGTAAAGAGATAAGGGGATGTCTCACAGTAGTAAACATGGCCTTGTTCCAACTTTTTTAATATATCTCTCAGTTTAAACATTTGATATGTCGTCTATGTATTATTCCGAATAAAATATAGAATTTTGTAACTTTCACATCATTGCATTCCATTTCTATTTGCAATTTTTACTTTGTCCCAACTGTTTTGGAATCAGTCGCTACTACAGTTGCATTCAATCATTTATTACAATAATATTTAAAGTGGTGTTTTAGGAAACCTTTAAAACCTTCTTTCCCGGTGATTACATGATCTGTAAATAAAGTACAAATAACATGACTTCCACCAAACATAAAAAAGCAAAGCAGGCCAACAGCTTAGTCTCAGAGGGGGCTCGGAGACAGCAACAACAATCAACAAAAGCCAATCAGAGAGAAGAATGTGCGTACATCCGCTTTCTCAGTCACATCAATGCTAGTCCCTTTGAGGATGCAAAATCTCCCAAAGGATACCTGAAATAAGCAGCCTTTTTTCCGTCTCATGTCTTGTAGGACAGTAAACTCAGACTAATTCAACATGGCAGAATAAAGAAATGGCTCAGGGATTCTCATTCCTCCATGAGGATATTTTACAAAGCCAGTTAAAACAAAAAACAAATGGCTGAATGATGTAATTTTGCGCTATGTTCTACCAGAAGAAAAAAGTCACATCTAATATTTAGCACTGCTGGCACAAACTGTATAACAGAAAACCTCAAGTGACCTCAGTAAAACATTTTCTTTCTATATACTGGCTACTTCCCTATCATTAGACTAGTCAACTTTCATTCTATATACCCACTTAATCATAGTTTTAGGGTCACTGGGAAGCCGGTGCTTACCCGGCAACTCTGTGTGAGGGCAGGAATAATTCATAATTCGAGGTTGGAGACTGTAGGGAAGTTCTGCCTAGCCAGAACGCAGTCGGAAGCAGCGTTGAAGAAGCTACACTTCCCCTCCTAGCAGTATTGTGCTAACACCTGTGTGACACCTATTTAAGCTGAGGCTTATCACCGCAATGTTTGTTTTGCTGTAATGTGTTGTTTATTGTTAGTGGTGATTTCAAGCCACATAGTATGGCGGAGGTAATATTTTAGGGGCGGATTTATGATTGGTGTGATTTTCCCTGCCTTATATAAACCGGGATAATGCTTATTTAAGCTGGCGATGAGTCGCACACCATTTGTTTTGCTGAACGCTGTTTAAGCCATGTATTGGGGCAGAGTTAGGGGCTTTTCCCCTGTCTGACCTACTTCTAGATTCTGACTCCTAGAATTGCTTGGTTAGACTCTTGAAGAGCCTCTACACATCTCATTTACTTCCCCGCTTTTGCAGTGCTTTCTTGTTCTCTACTCCTTCTTCTATATCCTTTTGTACACTATGTACCTAAGCACTCTTCCAAACCTCACACAGGAGAGTGCTTGTGTGCAAATACTCTATGTAAATGATTTTGTGACATAAAATTACACCAGTGCTCATTTAAAAACTACTCTGTGTGTATATTTATATACTGGTTTGCATTTAAATTTAAATTTTTACACATCATGCACAGTAACATCCTACAGAGAAATGATTTTATAGGCAACTAACATAACATTTGATTCCTGTAGTGATAAGCTACTTTTAAATTACTATAGTGTTAAAATGACACATTTTGCTTTCATTAGCAGCACATTGTTGAGATTACTAAATTATATTAATCTAAATCATGAATCTACACCGTTTGTGTAAAAAGGTCATTTTCATGTCCAGTTTATTTCAATAAAGTCACTGAAACTTAAAAATACACTATTAAGATAGCTATATCTCCATCTGCTGGATCTAACAGAAGACTGTCAGGTTCTCATGAGAAGACAGAGACAAATAGTATATTCTCTTTACTAAACTGTTTTGACCCAGGGACAGATTTACAGACTATTGCACCGCGTTAAGATGTACATAAAATCAAGAGCCCTACATTTAGATAAACACTGATGAGAGAATGCATGGTGGAAAGATGCACTGATGAGAAATTAATGGTCAGAACCCCAGGACTAACTACAAACTTGTTTGTGTCGTGAAACCAGCAAGACTTGGAGCACATCAAGATTGTGTTCATATGTAAAAAATTAACACATGTAAGGGACTTTATCATTATGTGACCTCAAAGCACCATATCAGAATCACAAACATCATGTAACATAAAGAAGCTCTCTGACTAACTGCTGTGTCTTTGGAAGAAACAACGGTTGCCTAGCTTGTTGTTTTGAATCGTGAGAATGTGCAAGGACACGGCTGCTAATTACAGCCAGGTTTAGAGCACACACCTGCTCCACATCAGCACACGTACCTACAGCGGGATAGATAGCATCCTTGCCTCAAACCTAAAGTGCAAGGTAATCGAGCAGATAAACACATGGCCATGCCGCAGATGTTGAAATATGTGCAGATACAGTATATGAACCAATACCTTTACAAACAAAAACATTTTAAACTAACTCAACACAGCAAGCACTACTTGCTACTAAATATACTGCCTGCAAAGCACTATATTGTTTATCCTCATAATTCTTCTTCCTCTTTTTATTTTTATTTTACACATTTATACAAAAATGCAGCCATTGCGATTAAAATCCTAATAGGGAAATTGTTCTCTGTATTTACCCATCCGGAGCCGTGTGCTCCGAATTGAACCAGCGATCTTTTGGTCCACAGCCCACTACCCTATCCCTTCAGCCATGGCTGACCCCTGATACAGCCAGTAAAAGTGTCTCGTTATGGGGCTACATCAAGAACATTTGGACCTCTCCAGACCAATCATGTCATATTATAACATGATCAAACTCTTTGTTGACTTTTTAATCACTGTTTATAAAAAAATAATGTGTGTGATGCCACCGATACATCGAAGAAAGAGTGTACAACTTGCATAAACATTTTTAAATCTAAAATCATCACGCTTTCAACTCAAAACTTCATTTTATTTCGAAGAGATACTTCTTTCTCATGCCTCAAACTCATTTGATGAAATATTTTTTGAGTTATACCAATTTGAAAGTCCCCGGTGATAGGCATTAGTGAAAAATTGAGCAGAATGTGACGCCATTGGATTGAATGGAAGATGAATGAATGAATGAGCAAAGAGTGTTCTGATTTTTATATGTTGACGTTGTCATAGCTCTGACAATTTTGCAAATGATCAGCAAGGGGTCCTCTCAATCACAGTCAATTCTTTATTTCTCTATCTGCTACTTACACTTTTTTAAATCTAGTTTCTTATTCTAAAAGCTGACCTAAAGTTTTTTTGTGTATTTCTGAAAGACGTGATATAAAAACTAAAAGTCAAAAGAACAACTACTTTGCAGAGAGCCGTGTTACAGAAATACCTTGCCATTTTAAAAAAATGTCATGGGAAATGAAAAAAAATATACGTCTTGCAGAAATTGCATTGTTTGCAAACTTGTGACTTGCTTGCAAAAATGCAATGCTTGATCAGTGTCCAAAATGTACACCATGCACCGACATCCACACCTTTGTCTTTCAGACACTATAATAGCCTCCTTGCCTTATCACATCAACATTGTATTTTGCATCCTTCCTTTCATGCATGTTGCTCGTTTTAACCCAGGGACAGTTTAAGCAAACAGCTTTATCATCAGGCATGATAATTCCATTCTTCTGTGATTTATAGCGCCAGCTGAATACGCACCTGGTGAAGTGAACATCTGCCAAAGCCCACTGGTGACTTCCGAACACTTCCTTCTGAGGCACGATACTCATTAGCAGTCACAGAGAAAGTCTCGGAGTCAAGGCTGAACAGCGGACTTTGGCTTTCTATTGTGGGGTAATGTTACGTTACGTTTCCTACTAATATTTAGAACAACTGTACTACAGGAAGGTGGCATTCCACGTCTTAAAAATATTCTCATAGGAGAAAAAGAATTGCTTGCAGAAGTTGCAATGTTGGCAAAGAAACTTCTGAATGTGACTCGCTTGCAAAAAACATTGCTCAGTGCTTGATCACTGTCTCAGTGCTAAAACATGCTGAGGCAGCACAGGCAGCAGAGAAATCACAGGAGAAACCAGGAAAATAGTACACTGTAATCATGGCAACTGTAGTCCTTTCTTTGTGACAGCTTAACAAATGCTAGCGGTTAGCATGCCACCTTTTTTAATGCGTGTAATACAGTAATGATGCATTTGTTCCTAATTTAAAACATTTTAATAAATATGCAAAGCAAATAACATCTATATAAGACTTTTTTCATTTCTTGACACCAAATGACAAATAGCAAAAAAGTGTGTTATTAAAATGTGCAACTACAAGGACAAATTTAGACCTGATACAGGCTTGTTATATTTTTTTCTAGTTCCCCGTCCCAAACGGTCATTGTAAATCATCACTTCTGACTGAGCATGAAGCAAAAAAAATAAAAAATAAAATTGTATTGTAGAGATTCCCCTCTAATTGACCCCTTTAAGAGTCAATTAAACTTCAAACCTTTAACACTCACAACCTCTAGCAGATACTTTCGTTTTCATTCAAGTCACCACAACTTTTAAACAACGTACAAAACAAGACAGGGTTCAGAGTAATGCACCTCTAAACATCTGCACCTCATTTTCAGAAAGCTTAGTGCAACACATAACGCTCTATTTGTAAAAAACACACAAACAATTATGTAATTTTTCTATTTGACTTTTGTGAAGTACACTGTGGTAGGATGCTAGAATGTGTGTCCCATGTATACCTTGATTTTAAACTATAGTTTATTCCCGGAGAGAATGTGACCCACTCTCACCAGATGCCAAGTCTAAAGAGACCAGTCATTTTTATGCATACCCACATTATTGGCTATCAGCACAAAGGGCAGCCATGGTGCATTCCCTCTGGAGCTGTTCAGTACCCCAACACTGGCCTTCTGGCAATCCCAGAATTTGAACTCTCCATTGTTCAGTCCAGGGCAGCTAAGAGGATTTTTTCTCTTGGGAGATTAAAATAAAATGCCTGGTTGACTAAAGGATGAAAATGTATGAAGTTTCCACTGAAGATCTTACATATAGGACCTACTATTACCATTATATAACATTTAATATAACATAACATTTGTTTAAAACTAAATAAAAGATGATACTTTAAATAAAGACACAAACTAAAATATATACTATATAAAAGAATTGCAAGCGAGCTAATTACAAAATGAAATGATACCATTAAACTGGATTTGCTCAAGATAATATTAAATAAGAAATGATATACTAGACCAATCGCATTCCCATTTGCAGTTATAATATCTTCCAATATTTTGTGCAAGCTATCCACATCGAGTATTGCTGTATGTATCATACAATCACAAGAGAATGTGAAAGAAGACACTGGTGCAAGATGAGAGCGTCTGGTTCTTCTAACTCATCACAACGGTGAGAAATAAGAAATAGGTCATGGCTCTGTGCAGGACCCTTACGTTCCCCTACATCATCTTTGGCAATCAATCATGGATCTTTCTTTGTCCACAAGGGAAATTTTCATGCTGGAACATGTTAGGTTTATTAGTTCAAGTGAAAGAAACCTGTAATGCCACAGGATACAAAGCAATTCTAAACAGTTGTGTTTTTTTTTAACTTTAGCCATAGTAATAGTTTTGAGGAAAAACCACATACGGTCGGGATAGTCATATATCCACGTATATTTGTCCACAGAGTGCATGTGTGTTACAGAATGGTGTCAACTCTCTTAATGTATATGAGATTTTACAGGTTTTTTTGCATGGATCAACACTTTTCTGAAAGCTATGGAAATAGAACTTGTCAGTTTTTGTTGACAGACAATCTGAGCACCTTTATTGGAAGAAGGAGGAGGGGCAGGGAGGAGAGTAGGTTATGCTTTCAATCTTAATACAGAACATTACAAGCTGACCCACTTCTGGATTTCCTCTGCAGTACAGAAGTACCATAAATCTGCTAGTATGTAGTAAAACACGCAAGAGAACAGGTTTTAAATGCTTCTATTAGCATTTATTGTAGTTTAACAAAAGTATAGCTATAAAAAAATACTGTATTAGTATGAAACAGTAAAAAACTAAATGTCAGCTGAAAAATACTGTCATATTTTCATCATCATTCCCTGAGAACAGCTTCCACTTATGTTTTGTAATCATCCTATTTTTTACATTTTATTAAATGTAAATTGTTGTTAACATAGTTAAAACTACTGGATTACATCTCACTGTTCATGAACAGTTAACACACGCAACACAGAAATGCTCTGATTATGTAACAAAAAGAACTGCAGTGGAACTATGCTGATTTAATCTCCGAGCTTTCTTTTTGCAAGATTTCTTGTTTCTTCTCAAAGTACAATTTAGTCAAATATTCATCTGGAGATATACCGGCCTCTCTGAGCTCTGCCATGATCTTCTCCAGCTTCACCAAAGATTTAACTCCCCTTATCTTACGACCAGTAATGTACAGTGTGAAACGCTTAAAGTCCATTAGCTCACAGGAGTCCAGCAAGCAAAGGTTCTTTAGACTATGACTCTTGTCCAGTTTAGGGAAGAAGATCAAGCCTGACATCCTCTCCAGCTCTGTGAGGCTCACCTGATACTCCTTCAGCTGATGCTCAAAACTAATAGGAGCATTTGGGACTACAAAGGCACCAAGAGCCAGCACGTCTGATGAAGCATCCGTCCTCGCAAGGATCACTTTGTAAAGATGAGTGGGAACGGCCACGTTGTCTGTTCCAATCAGCTGATTGAGTCAAGGGTGAAATATTAAGAACAGGTTCAATTAGACGTCATTTATAAATATGGTCTAGGTATATAACAATAATGATGCATTTAGCAAGGGGTATCAAACTCACCCCGGGCCAGTATGGTTCACTTAAAGGCTAGGTTATAACTGAGGCTTAATGATTATACAGTACATATCTACAATAACATTGCACAATTACTGTTAGTTTTAGTAATGATTTTATTATAACCAAGTAGAAACTACAAACAATTTTTCAAGATGACTTTTTTAAATAAAAGTCTTATCATGCCAATAGGAAAAGACAGATATTAATTACACTTGCATTTACAGGCCAAATTCCTTCATAGCACAAACTCAGCTGATGAACAGATGCATTTGTCCAATAAAAGTTATAATAATTACAATAAGAAGAATAAGAAGGAAAAAAACATCTAAAAAACTAAAAACTAAAATATCTAATCCAACAATGCATCTAAGCCATAGTCTCCTGTAGTGCGTAAGAGAACACAGACCATGCTACCATAGCTCCTGCACTATGATCTTTTCCAATTTATAATGCACACTTGTAGCGAGAGACTCTGTCAATTTAGCCTTAACAGAGAGCTAACTCTAACCCTGGCCAGCTAGAGCACCTCTCATGTCTCAAACAGAGTGGAGGACATAAACAAGTTTGCAGTCCACTAAAAGCATTTCAAAATATAAAATGTGTTTTTAGTAAATATTCTATCAGGCATGGTTTTAAAGTAAGAGTGTAAATTACCTTTTCATAAATAAGGTTGTTATTACACTAACAATATGTAGTAATATACTTTTAAATTATAAAACGTGCATGGTTGTTACTCTTTAGTGTGCTAACAGAAGGGCTCCACTTTCACGTATAAAGAACACAAATAACCGGGAGTTACATTTTTTTCATAAAATTAAAAACTTAATGCTCATTTAATTTTTCGGCTGCAGGTCGGTGCAGTGAAAGCAAGAAAGTCCTGGATAGGATAACCTATTGCATGTTCTTCTACTAAATTGTCCAGTCCTGAACCCGAAAGAGTGAGGGTTGCGTCAGGAAAAGCATCCGGTGTAAAATATGTGCCAGATTGTTATGCAAGTGTTTCTGATGACTATTCAATAATAGTAAATAATAAGTAGCATATATACACAATATATATATATTTTTTTAATAATGCATTAATAATCAATACTATATTCAGTGAGATAAAATAAATCGTGTTTTATTTTTCTGGGACAACATAATTGTGTCTGCAGATAAACACTGTTGTAACGTGCAATCAGTAATTTTTACATTTTCATATATTTCTAATACAAAGTTATGTTTTTTGATTAGCATTATGAATTCAGTTGCTAGAGCCTACACTGCTGGAAAAACTAGAAGTAATGGGGTCAGATTCCATAGGTTCCAAAGCTAACAAGCGACAGGGATGCACAGTCAGCTTATACAGATACCAGGGAGCACATCTGTACAGGCCAACAACAACTTGCTTTGAGATTGCCTGTACAGATGTGCTCCCTGGTATCTGTATAAGCTGACTGTGCATCCCTGTTACTATATTCATACATATTGTTGTTAACATTGCCAGCAGAATCAGCTATTCTGTGGTGTAAAAATTAAAAATAGTAATGTAATAAAATAATAATAATAAAATAATAATTATCCTTTAATATTACTGTGCATTTACAATCTAGAGCACGTGTCATTATTTTTTAATTCTAAGTTAAAGTGTAATCATTCATCGTCACTTTGTAGAATTAACTTAACTTTGTACTTTAATACTGGTGACGTTTACTAACTTGCTGTTGCCTAACACAAAGTGCATTTTACACCAGCAATCAGATACACCTCAGCAAATCATTTAACACTTACTGTGCAATATATAATTTAAGCTTCATCTTGTTTTTCTGGGAGACAGTAATATGCTACTATTATGCATACTGCCTTGGATAATCAGCTGAACAACCATGTAACGTTCATATCCACCCAGTCTGCTCAGAGACATCTTGTACATCTATTAATTCAGTTCAGCTGTAAATATCAGCTGCACAATCAGAGTTTCCCCGAGGGTGTCATGCCTCCAGACTTTATAATGTAACCTCAATGTATGCTGTACCAAGGCAATACATTTAATTTAGGGAAGAATTTACTGCTGTAATAACTGGTACAGTAATGTATGTGAAGTATCAAAGCACAAGTCTACTGCTGACATCTACTGGTCATATGCTGGAATTACACTTGATCTCCCTGCAATTGGGATACAGTATCTGCTGATAGTGACAGATTGGAGAAGCCTTTTTAAAAATACAGAGCTTCATATTAAATACACAACGGTTGCTGCTTTTGTGCCACCATTACCCAGAACATATTTTTATTTGTTACAGTTTGTTACAGTGTGTTACCGTTATCCTACACTGAATGACTAGGTGATTATGTAAAATAAATAAGGGGTTGGGTTAATTTTAGATTAATTACAGAGAAAATGCAGTACATCCGGGGCCACTCATGATGAACATGCTCCATATGCTCTGCTAGTTCCCCTTGGGTGTTACCTTTGACTGGTTGGTTGTTAATTTTCCTCCACTTTGTGTACACGTGATACCATGTTATAGTTGCTGAAACATAGGCATCAAACCACTGGAGTCCTGTTCAATGTTAAAGTCACTCAAGTCGCTTCATTTACCCAGAGATGGTAAATGTTGCCTTCTGCTGTTCAGAGGACACTGATGTGATATAACCACTTCTTCTACTTCTTTCGGCCTCTCCCTTTTATCAGTGGTCACCACAGCGAGTCACAATCTTTTCCACCTCACTAATATATATATATATATATATATACACATATACACACACATACACACACACACACACACATATATACATATACACACATCTGACTCACATATGAGCTTAGGTGAAATCCCAGGGTTCAATATGATGCTTTAACTCTTCTGGGAAGGCTGTCCACATGACAGGGATGTATGTATGACCAGACTGTATGTATGTCATCCATGTCTTTAAGGACCTTGCTTTGTGCACTGGTGCACAGTCATGTTGGAAAAGCTCTAAACTGTTCCCACAAAATTGCAAGCATGGAATTGTCTAAAATGTCTTAATGTGTTGAAGTATTCAGACTGAGAGGCCAAGCCCAGCTCCTGAAAAAACAACCCCACACTCTGATTTTAAACACTTGTGTCCATGAAAGTGATTGGAACACTGGATTCCGATATTTTGGATAGGTGGTGGCAAATACACACATACATACATACATACATATGTATATATATGTAATTTAATAATAAACAGGTAATAGCAGTTTTGATTTGCTCGCTATTGAGGGGGCAAAAAGACTTTAATCACTAAAATCCTGTGACACTATTTGTTTGGCTAGGACACTGCAGTGCAACTTACCTTGTCTGTAAAAAAGAGCAACATAGCATGTTCATGTACCTGATAAGACACGATTTTCTTTTGAGCCGCTCCTATCTGTGGAAGTGTAAGAGGTCCTGAAATTACCCACACATCTCTGAACCTCTCCGTCAGCTCTCTACAATACATCTCCAGCCTTGAAACAAGATAAATCTGTTATTTCCAATATAAAAATGCATTGCTCTTCTATCAGTTTTAATGTGCGACTTGCTACCTGTTCCAGAAGCCGGCGTTGTTTTCATAATTCTGTGGGACGACGTTAGACAGGTAGAACGTCTCCGCCATTGATTGCTGTTCAAAAATGAACAAGTTAACTAACATGATCTCGAAAACAAGTCTTATGTATGAGGCTGTGTATTTTGATGCAACGGACAATATTATATTTCACTTAGGCTTTAATTCCACTTTTTAACTGCAACACTGCTTGGTTGTAAATGAAATATATGATCTAATCCGTGTGGATTTTGTTTGACAGTCATTGAGATATAAGCTTATGAGAATAAAATGTTGCCTTGCCTCTGAAAATTTATTATCACCAGCTGGTGCCATGTGTCCTCGAGACCAGCCGCTGCCGAGGTAATCTTCATTGTGTGCTGTGAACAGCTCTGGGACGTTGGGGTCTGGCTTGAATTTGCAGTGCTTTCTTTCTGCCTTTCCTAGTAAATTACAACAGGAATACAATTTAAGATTTAATTGGTGTCAATGCTTTCGGATTTACATAATATCTACATAGAGCAATCACTGGATTAAGAAACTCTGGCTGATAATAGGTTGCCCCACAAGGTGGCAAACATCCTCCACACAAAGGTTGACCCTGCAGAAGCTCTACCAGTTTGCTTCTCGCCTTTTAGCTCAACTATGCACAGCCGGCCGGTATGTGACCTTTGGCTTGATGTTTGTTTATGATTCCTCCACTCTTGGTAGAACCCGCAATTCTTAGTACATCTTCAGTCCACAGGTGAACAGAATGTAATCTCCATGCTCAAACTATATGTTGCTCTATTTACCTACAGCTGTTAAATGTTCCCTTTTGTAATGCACTTTATGACTCTCATATACATATCTATTATATATCTTGTGATTTTATCTAAAAATGTGTTATATTAATAAAGATTACTTAATACTTACTTAAATGAGAGGCAATTGGGACAAAACCACCAACTAGGGCACTGGATCACATGCAACCTGCATGATGTTTTTAATAAAGTTATAAAATGTTTAGTGTATATTAGTTGATAGAGTCACGATTTAGAATAGTCATTACTAGACAAATTATATGGGCAAAGTTGGTGAACACCTGGTCTTTACCATGCTGTTGCCACAAAGATAAGTCAAGGTAAAACTTCTGTGTCCTGAACAACGCCCCGTCCTCAAATGTGATGAACACATTGTGGTGAACTGATACAGTATACTAAATGCACTATAGGTCACACTGCAGAAACTAATGAAAGGTCTTCCTAAAAATAGTGGAGGATAACATAAGCACAAATGAATAGGACATTGCTTCATTTTCTTTTTTTACACAGTGGGAAAACTAAACAAACCAGAAAGAATATATAAACCAGCATTTTAACTTAAACTCTGGTTAAATCTGGTTTTGTATGGTAGCTGATTTGGATGGCTCTGATTCAGACTATAATAAAACCTACAAAAGCAAACCAGATGTTTTTTCAAAGATATGACAAGTCTGAGAATGAACTGAACAAAACACAGAGTTAAATAAATGATTAAATAATAAAACTGGAAAATTTCACCCCTCTACCCTAGTATTGTTATTATTACTTTATGTAGTTTTGTCTAGAATGTCATTTTTTGCAGCACATAGCCATAAGGAAATTATTTTACCATGGACTGTACACACTGAATGACAATAAAAGACTTTTAATAATTAATAAACAGTTTGAATTATATGAGTTTGAATCCTTTTAATAAACATTAATAAATATTTTTGCAATGAAATTAAATAAACCATTTATTTAATGATGCAGACAGATCTTTGTACTGCCTTTATTTCCATTCATTTCAATTTGTTTAATCAGACTCGAATGAATCAAGGCTGAAGTGAATTCAGAGTTTCTGCTGTTTGGACTGCACAAATTATTCCTCGACACTCATGGATGTTGTTTTACAAACTACTTACCAAGTAGTTTTTCATCAGACAGGTGTTCAGCCACCCATTTGGGTATTTTTCGGCTCTGATCATACGACAAGACGTGGTTGGTGTAGTATCTGGTCTCAGAGCCATCTGCAGGAAGCCCATAGAGCTTAATGAGTTCTATACCTGAAGAAAGAAACACATATAGACACATTTTAGTGACCAAGCAGGATGTCATTTGTTCATTCTTATTATTGAGAATGTCACCTGTGCAACAAGTCCACTTGTGAACTTTCCTCCTAAATATTCCCCTAAATTTCTACTAAATATATCAGTCAGATGTCAGTCATACCATAATAAAGTGAAAGTCATTGGTAAGGACAGAAACTCAGCCACAAAGTGGTAGGCGATGTACAATGGCAGAGCAGAATCAAAGGTTGCTAAGGAGCATAGTGTGCCAAGGTGGCCAACTCATTTGCTGCAGACCTCTAAAATGAACGTGGACTTCAGATTACCTCAAGAACAGCTGCATCCAAATCTTACATCTCACAGCCACTGGACTCTAGAGAAGTGGAGGCATGCTCTTTGGAATAAAGAAGCATGCTTGTCCCTTTGGCAATCTGATGGACTTCTCTTGGTTTAGCAGTTGCCAAGTGAAGGGTATACTGTCTGCATTGTGCCGAGTGTAAAGTTTGGTGGAAGAGGGATTATGGTGTGGGATCATTTCTGAGTATTACGGCTTGGCCCCTCAGTTCCAGTGAAATGACCTCTTAATTCTTCAGCATACCAAGAGATTGTTCACATCTCATGCTCACAATTTTGTAGGAACAGTTTGGACATGGCCACTTCCTGTTCCAACATGACTGCACACCAGTGCCACAAAGCAAGGTCCATAAACACTCTCCTAAACCCTGTGGAAAGCCTTTCCAGAAGAGTTGAAGCTGTTATAGCAGCAAAGGGTCACTCAAGTTCATATGTGTGTTAAGGAAGACAAGCTAATATTTTAGCACACTTTACATTTCAGTTTAGTTTGGTGTATTAGTTTTCTGTATTGTAGACCTGACTGTTTTACACCTGTAGGTCCTGGAGTGCCGTACCGTACCATACACACTGCATAAGGTTGACATTGGAACAGCCTGGACTGGACATGTTTTTCTTACACTATTAACATTAAAAAATCTCATTATAGAAAGCATGAACATGTCTAGTTTACTATACGTATATAGTGTCTTCTCCATCCAGTATAATGCACTAGTGATTATCTGACTGAAATGCAACCTGGACTTTATACAAATAAAAAAGATAAACAGAAGAAGAAGAACATGTTAATAAAAATGGTGAATGTGGTATTGTGTTTTTTATCTAGAAACCCAGTGTTATGTAATATACAATATATCTTCTATACAACATAAATAATCTGCATACATGTTTTTAACTATTCAATACATTATAAATAGCGTGATCTGATAACTATGAATAACCCGAGTTTATCCATTCTGCGTGAGTGATAATGTAGGAACTAAAGTTTAAGAAAAGGTTTCACATCGGATGATTATTCGATACACACGTCTTCCCTCTTATTCGCCAAAGCTCGAACTATGTATGAACTCGCTGTTTATTTGCACATTGTACAATGTCGCTTTTCTGTGAAGCGTCCCCGTATGTGACTCGCTGCTCCAAGTGTCCCTATTGTTCTATTGCTGAAACGCAGGGTCACAAGTATGCTAGTTAGCACATTTAAACATATAAACGGCTACTACAGAGCCGTTACTGTACGGCAGCTAAAGGCCAACTTGGCTACCACTCTGCTTATAAATAGCCAAAAAACGAGTGTTATTTAAAAAAAACAGTAGCTGAACAACAGGCTATAACCTGTTTAAGATGCTAACTCAATACCTTTCTCCCGTGTCGACTCTTCCGGTTGAAGATAGAGCTTCAGGGCTCCAACACAAGCGCTGGTACTAACAGTGACTCCACACACAAACCCACCAACAAATCGCACAAATTTAAAACTAGATGCCATTTTATTCCTAATAAGAATTTCTGAGGGAACTAGCTCTCCGTTTGCATGAAATAGAAAACTGAGTGAGGATAAAGAGTCTCTCATATCTCCATCTTGTGGCGACAAAATAAAAATACACACTAGTCACTGAGTCAGAGTCTGTAACTCCGAGTGATTCTCACTGTCCTACTGACATGTCCTACTGACATCAAAATATGAATTCCCTCATTTGACTTCATAACTGTGAGTGTGGACTGTTAATCCGGATGATGTGCCTTTCCTGAAACTATTTCTAGCATGGCTTGCTTGACCTCTTCCTTCAGGGGTGATGGTTCATTTTCTTGGACTTAAATCTGTATTTTTTTCAGCAAAACTCAGAAGTCTACCATAGGTTTTTTTGCCTGCACCAGGGTCTGTTACGCAGTATGTTATTTATTTAGTAGCTTTATTTTATTTTTTTTAATTTTAAAGTAATGTTTGTAAATTTAAAATATGATTATGATTACTTTTATTGATCCCTGTAGGGAAATTCTTTCTCTGCATTTAACACTTCCAGGGATGAACACCCGAGCAGTGTGCAGCCCCATTGAGGCCCTGTCCTATAGTGGGGATCGAACTGGCAATCTTTCAGTCCCCACACCTCTACCCTAACCATTTAGCCATAGCTGACCCAAGTAATGCAGAATAAATAAAAATAAACATGTTCTGCACAGTACTTTACATTTAAATACCTTGCAATTAGGGCTGACATTTTGCACAGTGTCATGGGCAGGATTTGGAATGGCTTTAATATTGACAATGTGATACTAACAATGTTATACCGGTCCAAAGGTGTTTTCCTATGTGTGGGTTTGACACTAGTGTAAAGTGTCTCTAAATATCAACAACTATCCAGGTAGCAACAGAGATGGCGCAGTGGATAGTGCTGTGACCTCACAGCAAGAGGACCCGGGTTCGATCCCCGGGTGGGTTGACCTGGGAATTTCTGTATGGAGTTTGCATGTTCTCCCCGTGCTCGCGTGGGTTTTCTCCGGGTGCTCCGGTTTCCTCCCACAGGCCAAAGACAT
>JAOUQV010000040.1:6949417-6963416 GCA_028565295.1 Aspidoras spilotus
ACGGATGGGTTAAATGCAGAGGACCAATTCCGCTGTGTGCAAACATAGTGGCAAAATGTATCACTTTCACTTTTACTGCAGCATATAAAAAGAACAAAGGGAGCTGAAGCACAATGCAATAATATGCAAGAATGACATCTAATATTTTTGACAGTCCATGAATTTATACATGTATGCTGTCTGGGTTAATCATTGTTACATAAGCGAGAAGTTTACATTTCTAGAAATCTTGCCAATGCTGTTCTAATTTCAGTGAGATTCTCCCAAGTTGCTGACAGCGAGCTGCGTATCGGCGATCGTCTATACATTTTGGGGAAAATATGAGGCTGATAATGTGTGACTGCGTTTAAAAAAGCTCAGGCAGCAGCAACAGGGACAAACTGTGAGCAGGTTGTGCAGCTCTCAGGGTAATCTCTCAGGCTGAGAGAAAACTTTCATCTCTCAGCACCTGATCACACTTTAATTAAAGTGTGTGTTTCACCAGCTGTCTGCCTGTAAGCTTCCCTACTTGCAAAGTAATAACATTGCGATTTCTGCTTCAGCATAATACTGGGGGGGTAGATTTTGAAAGAAGAAAATGTAAAAGCCAGACATCGTGTGAATTCTTTTTCAAAAGGTGGCAGTAAAGACATTATTGGCTAATAGCAAAAGAAATGAAGGTCATTTAATTCAGTGTACTAGAGGAACTGTGAGCTGCTGAACAGTGAGTCAGCCTCACATGCATACTTGCAATGATAAAAGAAAAATGGCTATATTAAGTGCGCTGGATTGAAAAAATAACAGCAGATAAAAGAAGTAAGAAATATAAGTAATGATTATAAAAAAGCCAGCATAAAGTTAAGAACACTTACTAATCTTATAACCCAACTTTTGGGCATGAACTCTCTTTGCCAGGAACTGTCCTTCAACCAGGGCTCGAATTTCCACCTCTTTGGCGAAGGCAGCTACCTGTGCAGAATATAAACACAGACAGGCTTTAAGGATGGATTCAGATCGAATATTATCTTACGGAAAATCTATTTTACTACTCCAAAAGGAAGCCGGACAGCAGCACTGACCTCAGCTATCACAGCAAGGCATCTCTAAATCCTGCAGACGAGTAAAACCACCCATTTATATTAATCCAACTGCAGTTTTTAGGCATAGTTTTAAAATGTCTATGATAACATTCAGTGTAATGGATGGGGGTCTCTGATTAGAGAAAAAAGCATAATGACTAGCCTAGACAGAACGTTTAGGCAGTTTACAGAGTAAAAGGAAATTGTGGTCATATTATAAATGTTGGTGAAGAGAACAGAGACAAATACACTGATACTAATATAAGCTCAAAGTAAACCGAAGACTTTTAAGACAATAATATTAATCATGACACTAATTAAAATAAACGTTTTTGGAAACATGACTATCACTCCCATATGTGCTTGCTGAACTGCCATTTTAGATTTTACACAAGTGAAGAAAGGCACTGATGTTGTTCTCGAAGGTCCGGAGTTAAGTCAACTTTCCAATTTATGCCAAAGGTGTTCTTTAAGTTCAAGGTTAAGACTTTGTGAAGGACCCTTGAAATCATCCACACCAAATTCGACAGACCATGTCTTCATAGACCTCACTTTGTGTAAAGAGTCATCATAATGCTGGAACATGTTTGGGCCTTTTCGTTCGAGTGAAGAGAAAACATTATACTACAGCAAAAAATAGTTAGCCGATGAGTGATGTCAGAAAATATAAATACAAAAATCTCTTAAACAAAAACCACAGACCTTGTTTAATATAACATTATTTTATTTTATGCGATTCAACTCCAGATGTACCCACTTTTTTATTATGCTGATCAAATCGGTGAATCCCAACCATTGGAGGCGTGATCTCCACTGCATCGAAATAAAAGCCTGAAATGTGACAATCCAAAAAAAAATATGTATGAGAATATAGCTGATTGGGCCTAATTTATCTAACACTATAAAGCCATAGCAAGGCTCCTGTGGAACAGAAGCATCACTCTATAGGCCATGAAAGTGAAAGTGATACATTTTGCCACTATGTTTTGCACACAGTGAATTGGTCCTCTGCATTAAAACCATCTGTGCAGTGAAACACACAAATACACACACACAGGTGAAGTGAGCACACGTGCCCAGAGCAGTGAGTAGCCAGCACAGCGCCCAGGGAGCAACTGGGGGTTAGGTGCCTTGCCCAAGGGCACTTCAGCCATGACTTGTTGGTACTTGGAATCGAACCAAGAACCTTCCGGTCGCAAGGCTGGTTCCTTAACCGCTACTCATAAGACACGGTTATAACGATTGACATTTTTAATCAGTGAAACAAATAATGTGTATGGATAGGCACCTATATTCCCACTGTTCCCTATGGGGCTGGACCTTAGGGCTTCAGAGAAACCTTCCCATGATCCTCCAGCACACTCGTTACGGATCCTTTCTCTGGTCAGAGAGCCATTCTTATAGCTGAAAAGAAGAATCAGATGATGGGTTAGCTATCCAGATGATGCTCACTAGGGCCTGGATATAGAGTTACATCTTATTAGAGTTACATAACTTTTTAAAAAAATTCTAAAATATTTTACAGTATAAAATATAAAAAAAAATAATTATGGAAATAGCAGTATTAGTTAAGCTAAAAAAATGAGAAATGTAAAAAAATTTCTATATAATTATACTGTATCGTCTTTTTAGTTACAAATCCTGTTACAGTTTTTTTATTGCTTTTTAATTACGTAAAATTATGTAAAAAGTAAAAAAAATATCATTAATAAGAAACAAGTGATTTTAATAAACACATTTCCCAAAAGCTTAGTATGTCTCCAAGCGTTTCTATGAGTATGAAAGCAATACTGTTTGCAGCTATGCTCCTAGCAGTGTCACCCTTGAGGGTATGTGAGGGTATGAAAGGAGCTGTGGGCTGCAGCATAGTTCTTAACTCAATCATTTCCCACAATGAGGTGTATGCAAGTTCAGCCTAGCACATCAGGTCTACTGCATGGCTGGCCAAGGATTGAGAAGTTCAGTCAATCTATTTATCTGTCAAAGCCCTAATAAGTACAAAACGTAAGAATGCCATACTGGATTGGACATCGCCTGGGATATAAATTCATGGAACATCATCAAATGATTTATTGCTTAATATAACAAGACAAAGAGAAGCACAAGATAAACATCAGACTTTGTGTGATGACAGGACAGTGGAATGTTAAGGGACTTAATTCATTTGCTAAGTCATCAATACTTGTTAGTAAATTGGAGAGACTAAACACCAGAATTTGTGAATTTTCTGAGACTAAGTGGAAAGGCACGGGACACTTCACTACATGGGATCCACACACAATGCTGTTTTTAGTCAAAAAAAGACTGTGGACACCATGAATTTGCTGTATGGATTCAGAGGAATGTGGCTAAATGTCTCAAATCCTACAAATCAGTGAGCAGCATTCATATCAAACACATTTGAAACAAAACCGAGAGATATGACAGTGTTGTGCGCTTACTGCTGACAAACAAGAGATTGAGCAGTTCTACAAGGATTTTGTACATGTACTGACCATCACTAACACACTTTTCTACCTCAGCAACTGGCACAGAACAAATAGAAGAGGCCAAATCAGGAGACACGATAACAGAATGACGACATCCATAATGTACGCGCATGTCTCTGTGCAGACTATGACTCAGATTACAATATTGTGATATTGACAATGAAGATGAGGTTCAAAAGGAAACACATGAAGCAGCCAATTTGATTAGACTTTGAAAAGCTCAGAACTGACTGGTTCAAGCACCAATACCAAGTGGATGTTGCCAACAGTTTGAAAGCATTGGAGAGACTTGAAGAACCACACACACACCAGATGAACTGTGGCAGAAAATGAAGACGGTCATGCTGAAAGATGTTTATTGTGACAATATAGAACAACTGCAGCAAACAGAAGAACTAGATTTACAGTGAAACCTTCGAGTGAATAAAGAACAAACTCGAGGCAAATGCAAAGCCTTCCAGTGATTATAGAATACAGAAGATGTTCATTAGGGATAAGGAAGCCGAGATGAATTCATTTTGCATCAAGCTGGAAGAAAATGCACAGAAAGGTAGAAATCTGACTCTAAAAAAGTTCGGACAAAGTACAAGTTGTAAAAACAAAATGCAATGATGTGGAAGTTTCAAAATTCCATATTTTATTCAGAATAGAACATAGATGACATATCAAATGTTTAAACTGAGAAAATGTATCATTTAAAGAGAAAAATTAAGTGATTTTAAATTTTGCGACAACAACACGTCTCAAAAAAAGTTGGGTCAAGGCCATGTTTACCACTGTGAGTCATCCTCTTTTCTCTTTCCAACAGTCTGACTGACGAGAAAAGTTGTTCAGGTTGAGGAATAGGAATATTAACCCATTCTTGTCTAATGTTGCACAACTGTCTTAGGTCATTTTGTCGTGGTGAAAATGGTGGGTGGCTATCGTGGTGGGTGAAAATTATTTTGAGCAGCCATGATGCTGTAATTGGTGCAGTATGTGGTTTGGCATTGTCATGTTGGAAAATGCAAGGTCTTCTTTAAAAGAGATGTCGTCTGGATGGGAGCATATGTTGCTCTACAACCTGAATATAGCTTTCAGCTTTGATAGTAATGTGTAAGCTGACCATGCCACATGCACTAATGCAATATCATCAGAGATGCAGGCTTGTAAACTGAGCGCTGATAACAACTTGGATCGTTCTTCTCCTCTTTAATCTGAATGACACAGCGTCCCTGATGTCCATAAAGAACTTAAAATTTTTATTCTTATGACCACATAACAGTTTTCCATTTTGGTATAGTACATTTTAAATGAGCCTTGGCTGCTGGATCTTGTTTAGATATGGCCTTTTCTTTGAACTATAGAGTTTTAGCTGGCAACAGTGGATGTCACAGTGAATTGTGTTCACAGATAATGTTTTCTAGAAATATTTCTGAGCTCATTTTGTGATTTCCAATACAGAAGCATGCCTGTTTGTGGTGCAGGGCCGTCTAAGGGTGGTTTTCCAGCCTAGACCCTTATGTACAGAGATTCCACCAGATTCTCTGAATCTTTTGATGATATTATGGACTGTGGATGATGATATGTTCAAACTGTTCATATGTTCTGATATCGCTCCATTATCTGTCGGTGCATGATTAAGGGGATTGCTGATTCTCTTCCCATCTTTATTTATGCGAACCACTGCCACTCCGAGATGCTCTTTTTATATCTAGTAATGACCTATTACAAATTGATCTAATGAGTTGCAATTGTTTGTACCTTTAACTTTTCCAGCCTCCCAACTTTTTTGAGATATTTTGCTGTCATAGAATTTCAATGAGCCAATATTTGGCATAACATTTCAAAATGTCTCACTTCCGACATTTAATATGTTGTCCATGTTCTATTGTGTATACAATATCATTTGTTGAGATTTGTAAATTATTGCTTTCCCTTTTTATTTACAGTTTGTTCTTTGTCACAATTTTCTTGAAATCGGGTTTGTAACTGCAGACATCTATTCCAAACCGTTAAGGTCACCAACCCATTCCAACCTCGTACTGTAGCCATTAAGGACAAAGACTGCAAGAAACTTGTCGAACTGAAGGTGTCAAAGGTGGAAAGACTAATGTGAGGTACTGTACTGTAGTGAAGAGGTGAACATAAACATTACATGTTCAAGATGAGAACCCACCACTGAAGGAAGAGATCAAGCAAGCCATGCTCGAATTAGCTACATAAAAGGCACCTGGGGCCTTATGTTTTAAAGGTTCATACGGACAAAAACCTCAGAGTACACCATATTTACTAGAAGTGACATAAACTTGAGAATGTGCGTACCATCATCTTAATTTAATTCTAGGTGATTGCAAATTATTAATGTGTTTTTGTCAGTTAGACAAAGTATTGGAATTTAAAATATTAAAATATATAACATACACCTGTTATATTCATTCATTCATCTTTTGCTTAATCCACATGAGGTCGTGGGCCAGCCGTTGCACCTATTGTTAAAGTATTTAAAATTGAAATTCTAGCTTAGAATCAGTTCACAACATGTGTTTGTCATTATTGTTCAATTGCTTATAAGAGACAGCAGATATACAATAATCTCCAGTCTCGCAAATGGTCAGTTGTCGCAAATGATCAGCGCTTCCTGGACAGAACTGCTGGAATGCTCCAGTATCGGCCAGAGAATGTCTGTCGCATTGTGATGGCATATGGGGTTCTTTACAATGTTGCACACAGGCACGCAACGGGAGTTGGTTGAGCTATCAGTGGACACAGTTCCTAGTGGACACAGGTCTTAAAAGCAAGGCAACAAATCATAGCTACAATATAAGAAGGTGAGAGTCAGTATTCATTTTTAACAAGCTCTTTTATTAAGTGGCTGCTGCTTGTGAGCGCATCACTGATGTTTTTGAGATGCGTGTTCATTTTTCTTATGGGAGTGGAACACAATGGGGACAGAAGTCAAGATAGAGGAGTCTGAGTGGGCAAATACTGACTCGGTGGGCGTGGACTAGGTGCCAGTTGATGTTGTTGTGTAAAAATCGATAAAAATACTATAAATACGATAAATACTACAATCAAGCTTATCTATTAGTCTCTTTTTGTTCTTGTACTGTGCAGTGTTGGAATCTACCACACTGACTGATTGTGCCACATTTTCCCATTCAGTCTATTTACGTTTATTGATAACAGCCAGAGGACAGACGTTTTTTTTCCATTTTCCTAATGAGAATAGGCTAATTCAAAGCCTATTTATACTACAGTGTGGGCCATTTATATGGATACACCTACTTCCTGTTTGTGGCACATTAGTATATGGGAGGAGGAAAACTTTTCAAAATGGGTGGTGACTATTTTGAAGTCGGCCATATTGGATCCAACTATAGTTTTTTTCCAATGAGAAGAGGGTCATGTGACACATCAACTTATTGTGAATTTCACAAGAAAAACAATGATTTGTTTTATTGGTTTATTAACGTCATCTTCGACAACGACAGCCATATTGACGACAGTAACAACGTCATATTCATGCACACACATTTCACATCTGATACGCAAGTCATATACATACACAGGTCAGTGACAATTTAGCATCTCCAATTCACATAACATGCATGTGTGCTCAATTTCACATTGATTGCAATGTATAAAGAGAATTTGCATAAGATTGTGCTTTTTATGCACGGCTTGATAAATATGATTTTTTGCGTGTAGGAAGCTTTACAGCTCTGAGCATATGCAACATTTTAGTAAAAAATTTCACGCAAGCCTCACTACATGTTGAACTGCTCAGGATTAGAAGATAGATGATGCTGATGCATACCTTCCATATGGTATGTACGGAAATGTGGAAAACTGGAATCTGGCCAGAAGTACTGCATGTACAAAGTCAGTCTTCATTCCACTGCTTAGAAAATGAGACTTGCACAACCTTCACATTGGTATTACTTGCTACTAAGATCCTGTTGCAAGTAATCTTGAAGCAGACCAAACTTGAAGTAGATACTGTCCAATAACAAGTTGGGCTTAGACCAAGAAGAGGTATGCGGGATCAGATCACAAACCTTAGTATCAAATCTCTACAGTAAACAGTGTGCAGTACTAAGGAAATCCAATCAGACTGCATGGTTCAGATTCAGAAAAGTAGTCTGACAAGGATATAACCTCTCAATATGTCTGCTCAACATCCTAGAAGAACAAGTGATAAGGAAAGAACTAGAAAAATAGTTACTAAACCAAATCAAATCCCGCAAGTAACATTACTACGGCCATGTGATGAGGCACCCACATGACAGCATTGAAGGTTACGTAATGATCAGAATTGTTAAATGATTCAGATGACGCGGAAGACCGAGAATAACCTGAATGGACAGCTTTACAACCTAGACTGGAAGGGGTCAGTGTACTTCAAGCAATATAACACAGAGGGCAAAGCTGACTCATCTGTAATGACCAACACCCGAGACATAGTGGAGATCATGATGGAAGGCAGAAGTTTGTAGCAAGTGGACTCTCACATATTTGGGATGCAGAGTAATAAATGCTGCAGATTGTGCCAGTGAAGCAAAGACAGAAATGGGCATGGTGGTGATGGTCAAATGGTCAAATATTTGAAAAAAAATTAAATAAATTAAAAGCAACACCAAGCTACAACTGATGGAAGACAGGGTATGACCAGTAGCAACATATGAATGTAAAGTCTGGACACTGAAGAAATTAAGAAGAAAGATACATTCAGGATTTTGAGAGCAAATGAATTTAGTAGTTAATGAGGATCTCATCGATGAAGATGATGACCACTGAGCATGTCTACAAAACGGCCAAAACAGAAAACGACTTACTAAACCACATCAATTATCAGGAGTTAGAAAAGCAACACAAGACAGAGGGCATTGAAGAAAGCTCACTCATCTGGGAAGCACCTTAGCAATAGCAATGCGATGACGTCGTGTAACATGACAGCCGTTAGATAAATTCTGATTACACGATTTGTTTAAGCATTTGACAGCTCCAATAATATCTGATACACTTGTCCAAAACTCTATCCTCTTTTCATAAATGTACGTCCTTAAAGAAGGGAATAATCGTAATGCTTATAGTCTTTTATTACCAACCGTCAACAGCCATGTGCCATGAAGTTTCAAACAGGAAAGTGTGCTATTGACAAGTAACACTTGGGTTAAGATGAAAAGAAAAGAATAAATAAACCATCCACAGTGCTACTGTTCATTATACAAACCACTCCATATATTATTCATAGAAATAGAGTCTCCTCAGAATGCCTGCAAATACAATAAACAAAATCCTCAAAAAGTTAGCATAAAGATTGCAACTACATATGGGGATAGAAGCTATCATACTG
Source organism: Aspidoras spilotus (assembly GCA_028565295.1). Lineage (NCBI taxonomy): Eukaryota > Metazoa > Chordata > Actinopteri > Siluriformes > Callichthyidae > Aspidoras > Aspidoras spilotus. Next base: position 6,958,303 of record JAOUQV010000040.1, read on the forward strand.
CAGCCTTTTCTCCAGGCACCAAGAGAGTGACCTTTACTGGTGCTTCACTCAACAGCTACTCTGGTAATTCCCTACAGCTATTCAACTAGCTGCAGAGAGTAAAGCACTCGAGTTTCAGGTTTGCTTCATGACTACAGAGCTGAAAGAATCTTCAGGAAAGAGTCATTCAATAACTCGATACAACCTTTATTCTGAAAACGATTTTAAAAAATAAAATAAGATTTAAAAAGGTCAGTGTTACTTTCTATCTCTCTTCTCTTTCGTCTCGCTCTCCTTTTTCTTCTATATCTTCTCTCTCTCCTATCAATCTCCTCTCTGTTCTCTCTCTTCTCACTCATTCGCTCTCTCTCTCTCTATCTCTCTCTTATTTTTTTATATTTTTTTGTATTATTTATTTAAGTAACTCCTTTAACTACCTTTGTACATGACATGATATATCACAGTCATCTGTGTTGATATGTCCACTAGACCTCTTTTTCTTCTTTCAGCCTCTCCCTTATTTAGGTGTCGCCAAAGTGACTCAATCTACTGCTGCTTATAGTCACTGCTTGTCTAAACATAGCTTCCACAATTCTCTCCCAAATCTTCATTGTGTGGCTTATTAATTTTATGCGCCTGCAATTTTTACAACTCTGCACATCACCCCTGTTCTTATAAATCTGTACAAGTACACTTTCCCTCTATTTCTCAGGCATCAATTCACTCTCAAAAATATTATTGAATAGTCTAGTCAAAAACAACACTCCTATACATTTCCATACTTCTTCCGGTATGTCATCAGGTCTGACCGCTTTTCCCTTCTTCATCCAACATGCCCATTGAAATCTGCATCAATTACCATACTCTCCTCTCTGGGATGCTCTCTACCACTTCATCTAGCTCTTTCAAGAATCTCTCTTTATCCTCCAACTCATATCCAACTTGTAGTATGTATATATTATTAAACCTTCAATTTCTAACTTCAAACTCATCACCCTATCTGACACTATTTTCACCTCAACAACACTCTTCGCATAGTCCTCCTTTAGAACCACCCCAACTCCATTTCTCTTCCTATCCACACCATGATAAAACAGTTTAAAACCTGCACCAATGCTTCGAGCCTTGCTACCCTTTCACTTTGTCTTCTGCAAAGACAAAATATCCAACTTTCTTCTCTCCATTATATCAGCCAGTTCTCTACCTTTCCCTGTCATCGTACCCACATTGAGGGTTGCTACGCTCAATCCTACAATCTTGATTATCCTGTTCTTCTCTGTCTCCTCACACGCATCCCTCATTATCTTCTTTAGCAAACAGTAGCCCAATTAGATTAATTAAACATTGATTAATTCGCATCATTTACATGGCAAATGTTTTACACCGGATGTCCTTCCTGACACAACTCTTACCATTTACCCGGGTTCTGGACCGGCACTAGAAATACACTGATCTGTCTGCTAGACTGCAGAATGCAATAATTACCAGCTATGGGTAAACATAGTGACATGAGTGACCAGAGACATACATTTGAAACATAGAGGTGGGGTGTAACTGTTAGAGCAACAGCTGCACTTGGGATGTTTCTATAACCATGTAGCACAGGTGTACCAAGATCAATCAACAAACACTCAATTGAAGTTCATACATCAGCCACGTGTTTGATCCATGAGGCAAATGCAGAACTTGCGAGACATACTGGCAGAGTGTCAGCACCAGGCACGAGTCCACTTGTTTATGGAGGATATTTGCCACCTTTTGGGATGTTTGCATGGGGTAATTACACTAAATGTGAAGCAATCCATTGATTGTTTTAAATAAACATAGTTACTTAATATACATCTAATTTTACATCTAGACTAATAAAGAATAATTTTACCAGATCAGAGCCATGTAGGACAGGCACACTACAGGGTTGCAGAAGATGTGCCCCTCTAGCATAGGTTTTGGTTCCTTGATCCATAGAAAAACAGTGTCACTCGTGCCTAGGCTTACCTGTGAGACAGAAAACACTAATCATTTTCACAGATTAACAATTATGGCAGTTACCTGGCAACATGGAGACATATGCCACATCTAAAACAGCTTTCAAACCATTTAGCCAATTGCATTGCTATGCAATAAAAGCTAAAGCACTGACTTACAAGACAGCTGTATAACCGAGAGCCCATGGGCAGCACAGCAATAGGCAGACTTCAGTTTTGTCCAATCCTATTAAATTTGGGAAAAGGGACACCCGACTGAAGCACCAATACTGTTGTATTATATGAGTATATGTTAGTAGATCAGAGATCTAGTACTATAATTGGATGCAAATGCAAATCACTTAACCGTTCAATGTGATACATTATGCTGACAGAAAACCACTAGAGGGATGTCAGATGGATGGCATCGCCTTTATGAACAGTGACGGGATATGCATAATGCTTTTAATACTCTTATGTTTATCACTAGTAAATATAAAGCAGCAAGAAGGATGACCCATGGCCCATGACTGTTTAAGCCAAGACCTAACAAAAAAGATGCAGGTAAAGGAGATTATCGATTTGGCTAAGTGTATAGTCTCAACACATTAAAAAATGACAACTTGATACAATTCATTCATTTATTTTCTATACTAGCTTAATCCTAGTTTTAGGATCATGGGGAAGCCGGTGCCCACCCGGCAACTCGCGAAGGCAGGAACAACCCTAGACAGTCCATTATAGGGCACACCTACACACAATAACACACACACTTACACACTAATTGGCAATTTAGAGACACCAAATAAGCTATCATGCATGTATTTGTAATGCAGGAGAAAACCGGAGGGAGAAAAACACAGGGAGAGCATGCAAAATCCACACAAGGTTGGAACCAGGGATTTTCTTGCAGTGAGGCCACAGCACTATTCATTGGGCCACCGTGCCGCCCCATTTAACTAAAATACTTCTGCTGAGCACAAATTTGAACAATTTTAACTTAATGTCTGGCAACCTGTCTGAGGTTTGAATGCTTGAAAGACAGAAAAAAACAAACCCTGTTATTCACATTTCCAACAATGCTATGAACATTAGCATTAGCATGCATCTAGTACAATGTAATTATAGTGCTTAAAAAGCACTACATTGTTATTCCTCATAATTCTTCTTATGATACTGCAATTTATGAAAAAAACATGCAGCCTGACCCACTTAATAGACAGTTTCAAACACAGTTACATAATGGTGTAGATAAACGTGTTGTTAACTGTGGTATGGTCATGTGTATTTGATCTGATTTCCAGTATTTAACAACTAAATTTAAAAAAAAATTTACATTGATTTGGAATGGACTAGAAATTTAGCAGGCTTGGGCTCGGGGTCACACCCTTCTATTATGAAAAATGTATTGAAAAAGCCCCCTTTAAGATGCATTACAGATTTGAGCAAAACAGATCCTAGGTTTTGATTCTTTCATCCACAGTCTGTCTGGTTAAGCTAAACGTAGCTGTTTTCTACCTGCCTCATTTCAAGCACTATGGTATTTCCTTCAGGAAATGCAAATCTACTGCAATTATCTTTGAATTATCCCTAGAATTATAGAAATTAATACAGATTAATTTAACTTCCCACATCATACACTATCCCCCAGACCAGGATAAAGTTTTTTCCTGAATGATTGAATCAAACTCCTGTTCATGACTAGCAAATGTTAATTACAGAAAAAAAACGAATGGTACTTTAGAATATGCATTGCAGTGCAGATGTGTTGAAGTGTAACCTGTGATCTTATCTTCATCAGTCAAACTGAATCTATTGATTACATGCTCGAGAGTGAAAGAATCTGAATAAGCAAGAAGCATTTATACTAATCCTATCCATGTGGCAGAAGCTGATAGAGGAAGGACAAGGAGGTCAAATGAATGTCTTACATGAACTTCATAGTCCGAATGGTCTGATACATCTAATACACTTCACCTCACAATGCACATGGCATTAATGTGCATACTTCAACTTTTGTATACATATTATTAATATTATTGTACATGACATTTCTGTCTTTTTTAAATGTGTTTATATAACTTATTTTACTATCTTATACTTATATTTACTGTATCTTAGCTTTTGGTACACCCAAAGTTCTCTTAATTGATTAATAAAGCTCTAAATTATCTTATTAAATTCGGATGTGTCTGAAAGAGTGTTTTTATTCATTTATATCTGGTGGTTACAGCTACAAATTTTATATAAAATATAATCAATAGACTAAATACAAATGTTATATTTCATTTTAAGAAAGTTAATTTATTTTATTTATTTATTTAATTTTCATGTATGTATATATGTGAAAACCTGATTCCAAAATTTAGGACACTGTACAAATTGTTAATAAAAACGGAATGCAATCATGTGGAAGATTCACAATTCCATATTTCTTTCAGAATAAAACATAGATGACATATCAAATGGTTAAACTGAGCAAATGCGACGACAACACATCTCAAAAAAAGTTGGGACAAGCCATGTTTACCACTGTAAGACTTCTCCTTTTCTCTTTACAACAGTCTGTATATACGTCTTGAGACTGAGGAGACAAGTTTCTCAAGTTGATGGATGAAATGTTAACCCATTCTTGTGTAATGTAGGAATCTCGTTGCTCAACTGTCTCAGGTCTTTTTTTGTCATACCTTCCTTTTATGATGTGCCAAATGCTTTCTAGGTGTGAAAGATCTGGACTGAAGGCTGGCCAGTTCAGTAACTGGACCCTTCCAATCTTTACTTCTGAGAGCCACTGCCACTCCAATATGTTCTTTTTATACCCAGTCATGTTAATGGCCTATTGCCAATTGACCTAATGAGTTGCATTTTTTGTACTTATTGCCCCGTTCCAACTTCTTTAAGATTTGTTGCTATCAAGAAATTTCTAATGAGCCTATATTTGGCAAGAAATTTCAAAATGTCTCACATTCGACATTTGATATGTTGTCTCTGTTCTATTGTGAATACAATATCAGTTTTTGAGATTTGTACATTATTGCATCTCGTTTTTATTTACAGTTTGTACTTTGTCCTAACTTTTTTGGGATCAGGTTTGTATGTACAGAGGTTAGACAATGAAACTGAAACACCTGTCATTTTAGTGTGGGAGGTTTCATGGCTAAATTGGACAAG
>JAOUQV010000040.1:6984531-6999369 GCA_028565295.1 Aspidoras spilotus
CAGGGGACAGAGTGAGGTGGAAAAGACTGACACGCTGTGGCAACCCCTGATAAAGGGAGAGGCCGAAAGAAGAAGACACTACTATAAATTACAGGTTCCACATTGAATTGCACGAACCACACTGAGGCCAGATAAGGTGTTGTATTTAGACAGCAATCGGATTGGGTATTTTATAAAGCTATAACACAGTCCCATTTGAAGCTGAGGTAAAAGGAGCTTATGAAAGGAATAATTTGGGGTATGCAGATCTGGTAGGCGAGAGCATGTGGGTGGCACATGTTAATCTGGTAGAGATGGGTATCAGGGGGTATATAGCAAAATCTGCCACATATTTGCTTGTAGGGTTAGAGATCATAGGTAAGCAGGTGGTGTCTGGTAGGAGATATCGGTTGTGCATTATAGGCTGTGGACAATGAGATTAAAAGATTACCAGAGCGGCAAGTGTGGAAGTATGTCAGCGCAGAGTATTGCTTGTGTGTATGGTGGAGACTATTTGGTAGATGTTATGGGAGCATTAGGGATACCAGAGCTTATGAAATTCAGATTGGAGGAGAGTGGGCCTGGGATGCCAGATCTCACTGCCTATTAGCCTTCTGGAGGTATCGTGGGCCTAATTAGCAAATTTAGCAAAACACCAAAGTAGGAAGGTACCTGCCTGATGACCCCAGCGAAGAGCTGATACGTTGCCAATTAAGCTGGTCTCTATATAAAACCCAGTTGTTAGGTGCAGAATTTAACACCTCATACTGTATTATTTACTTATAAATAGTACTCGAACAGTAAAGGGCGCACTGACTCACATAACATGCTTTCAACCACAGCATGGTTTTGAAAGCAAAATAATATGAACTGATTATTTACCAATCAGTCCGAGCGCCATGTTTATTGTTTATTCACACTTTCCCTGCAGGTTATTCATTTTCCATCAAATGCAAATACTAGGCCACATTGCCATAGCACCTTTGTAGAAGTCCCAATACTGCCACTATAAACAGATTGAAACAGCTCATATTCTTGATAGAGAGAGTGTCACATACCACACAAAGTCTATCCCCTGACTGATCTGCCACTAAACAGTCATTAAACACAAAGGACCGAACTCAACCTAGATAAGAACCAGAAAAGCCAGGAGTTTATTTTTCCACTAGCTGAGATTAATCCACAAGTGCTAATAAGTCTGTGTAAGATTTAGTTTAACAGCAAGAGAGTTCAAATGAAGCTTTTAAAATGTACAATTTAAGCTACAATTCTTTAAAACATTTACAAAGTATAGAGTACAGTGTCTATACTCTACAATACGTGTCTTTGAGATGACCCCTTTACCTGGTTCTCTTTTGCAGAGGATTCCATGAATGCTGCATTCCAAGATTCTGCCAACGCTTTTCCTTCTTCACAGCTGATAACACTATAATGAGAATTAAACTCTCTAAACATTTAAACACACTACAGGACACAAGTTTAAGAATCGAAAATTAACATGCACCAGAGTCAGTAATGCATTTGAAATGCTGTGATTCACTTTCAATGGAAAGTGTACATTTTTCTCCATTCTCAAGTATTGACATATGATTAAAAAGATTTTTATAAAAAGCTATTTTCTAGAAGCTTTTCACACAGGCTCTCTCTCAGATGGATGTAACACCATCAATTGGTCGTCACCCAGGTGTTTTCTTCATGTTCAGTTACAGGTGCTGGTCATAAAATTAGAATATCTTGAAAAAGTTCATTTCTATAAAAACATAAAAAAGAAAAATCTAACTCATATATTTTATACATTTGTTACACACAGACTGATATATTTCAAGTGATTAATTTTTTTCATTTGATGATTATTTCTGACAACTAATAAATAATAATAATAATTGATAATTCATTGATCCCGTAGGGAAATTCTTTCTCTGCATTTAACCCATCCAGTAGAGTGCAGCACACTGCTCCAGGTGTTCAGTGTGCTGCACTCTACTGGGGCGCACAGGGAACAGTTGGGGATTGGGTGCCTTGCTTAACGGCACTTCAGCCATGACTTGCCTAGAGTGGGGTTTGAACCAGGGATCTCTTGGTCCCCCTATCCATTAAGCCATGGCTGACCCCAAAAAATTCAGTATCTCAGAAAATTAGAATATTACTTTAGACCAATACAAAAAAAGATTTTTAGAAATGCTGGAAAATATGAACATGTAAAGTATCAGCATGTACAGCACTCAATGCTTAGTTGGGGCTCTTTTTGCCCGAACTACTGCAGCAATGCGGCTTGGCATGATGTCGATCAGTCTGTGGCACGGCTCAGGTGTTATGAGAGCCAAGGTTGCTCCAATAGTGGCTTTCACTTATACTGCATTGTTGGGTCTGGCGTATCACATCTTCACAGTTCCCCTATAGATTTAGTGTTAAGGTCAGGTGATTTTGCTGGACATTTAAGAACAGGGTTACCACGGTCCTTAAACCAGGTACTTGTAGCTGTGGCACTGTGTGCAGGTGCCCATCCTGTTGGAAAATGAAATCAGCATCTCCCAAAAGTTGCCTAGAAAGCATGAGGTGAGCTAAAGCTTCCTGCTAGACAGCTGCATTAACCTTGGACCATAGAAAACACAGTGGACCAACATTAGCAGATGACATGGCTCCCCAAACCATTACTGACGGTGAAAACTTTAAACTAGACCTCAATTGACATGGATTCTGTGTCTCTCCTTTCTTCCTTCAGACTCTGAGATGATCGACTTCATGCCACACCGCATTGCTGCAGTAATTCGCAGTATTGAGTGCTGTACATGCTGATAGGTTTCATGTTCACTTTTCAGTTGGCAAGTATTTCTAAAAATCCTTTTATTGTTTTGGTCAAAAATAATATTCTAATTTTCTGAGATACTGAATAAGTGGTCAGTTATAATCATCAAATCAAAAGAAATAAACACTTGAAATATATCAGTCTGTGTGTAACGAATGTGTATTGTATTTCACTTTTTCAGTGGAATTATGGAAATAAATCAACTTTTTCCATGATATTCTAATTTAATGACCAGCACCTGTAGGTGTTTATACACACCAGACTTGCATTATTAGTGTTTGTACTGAAGAGAACGCTACAGCTTTAGCATATATGTTGCGTATTATCTTTTTGTACTAAACACATTTAAAAGGCTAGACTCACTATACATCTCTCTAATATCAATACATAAAGCATTTTTACTTGCTGTAATACGTCTTGATAAAGCCTGTGACAAACAAGCCTTAGTCAACATTTTTCACTGACTTTCACAAGAATCAGCATGAGCTTTAAATCCACAGGGAGACAAATGTTGATTCTTAATGAATTTGTAATTAGTGTCTGTGAAATATAAATGAGGCATGATCATCAGAATATTAAATCACAGTCAATTGGTTCTGAGATCAGTCCGATCAGCACAATCAAATTGGTTTAAGCATTTGCATTTATTTTTGATCAATCTATGTTGTGTGCTTAATAAAGCACTGAGGTTAGCATGTAAATATTACACTATATGCTTCTGTAAACTCATTCAAACGCAGATCATTTTTTATTAAAAGCTTATGTGAGGGATAAACTAATACCCGCACAACCTTCACAACTGCTGTGAGTATATAAGCGGCGGCTCTAGGTGTTCCTACACTTCCTCGGTTTGGAATTTTGACAGCAGATAAAGCTAAATGTACAGACTACAGATAACACACCCACAGGCACACGTATGGCTGATCTGCAAATAGAAGATGCAAGTTTACAAGTCTACAGCATCAATACCTTTCTGCTGTACAACATTACTAGTACGTAACCTCAAGCTAAAAAATAAATAAATAAATGATCCACGTTTACGGTAATAAGTAAAAAAAAAGAAGCTCATTCAGGTCCTTGATGATGTATTAATAAATAAATGACTTGCCCATTAGAAACTACAAAGCTTTGCTTCAAGTAGGTCTCACTGTGCCCCTGTGTATCACAAACCATTTGCAGCAGCCTGGGAGATGTTCAAACAGCTAAACTAATCTGTTCTGTTCACTTATGCTCAACTGGATCAATGTCCCTACAGGAAATAATGCAGAGAAGCAGCTGTCAGCACTATTTGTCTATTTTATTCAAACTAAAACTTCAGAAATTAATTTAGCTCAGGGAATACCAGCATGTGGCGCTAAATGAACAAGGCACATGGTATTAAGGATGGCACTAATAAAAAGAAAAAAACTAAATGACAAACTTAAAACGTAAAATGCAGCCTGTCCCTTTTAAAATGGGAATTTTTCAGCCATGGTTTCATATCCTGTGGAACAGCGTGCAGTTCCAAAGCACAATTTTTTATTTCCTGTTTGTGCCCGTGTTGTAGTTTTATGGACTTCAAGGACTGTTAAATCGTATGTCCCATAAAGCATGATAATACTCACTTGATGGATCATGCAGAAATTTGTTCCTTAATTGATTGCACACTATCACAATGTTTTCTAATGCCACGACTCAGATTGACATATTTATCCTCTTATTCTAAAAATTCTTTTATGAATAAGGCCATTGAGTGTCTGCTATTCCTTATAGAATAATAGAAATATAGGTCATTTTTGCTAATAAAAAATGTAACAGTGTTGCAAGAGTGTGATTGTTAATGTGTTAATGATGTGAAAATTGGTACCGTACAAACATAATTGTAAGGACAACAGATGGATTCACATCTTCAATCTAATTATTAGTATCTCAATTATTAGTCCAGGGTGCAGACAACTTGACCTGGAAATGAGGTGTATTTTCTTGTATGACATGCATTACTTACCGCTCCATATGGAGATCTTTTTTATTTCCCACCAGCATTATTGGTACTCTGAAAATGACAAAAGGTATCAGCAAAAGATATTACCCAATCGGCTTGATGTAAATGTCATATGACTGTTTGGGTACAACAGATACGTACTGTACTTTTCCCACCATATCCAGCAGTTTTTCATGAATAACTTTTACTACTTCAAAACTGCAAAAGAAAGTAAAATGATTTAGCAGAAGCAGATAATCAAATAATTAATTGTTTATGGTTTAATGTCATTTCAACCACCATTCAGGAAAGGAACAATGCAGTAATTCATGCAAAAGGAGCCCCGAACAAATATTCAGTGCATCTACTGTACACACCTTTTTAGTAGGCCACAATATGTGCTTTAAAAATATTCTAATCTTCTGAGATAATAATTTTGGGTTTTCATTGGTTGTAAGACAATCAGCAATAACAGAAATAAACACTAGTAATAGATCATTGTGTTTGTAATAAATCTATATAACATACATTTCTCTGTTTGTATTGAATTACTGAAATAAACTTTATATTGTAATACATATTTAACTGAAATAAACTCGATATTCCAATTTACTGAGATGCACTTGTATTCGTACACAAGGTTACATTCAAGTCAGGCAGAGGGGGATTTTGGCATCTCCCATTCAACTATCATGCATGTTTTTGGTCTGTGTAAGAAAACCCAAGTATCTGGGGGAAACACACATGGACACAAGGAAATCCATATAGAAATAACTGTCTGCCCCACATGACAATCAAACCCAGGGCCTCTTAACTGTTGAGCGACAGCTGTACCTACTGTCTCATCATGCCACCCCATGAGATAATGAAAATCAAAATAATAGTGAAAAACATGGTTTTATATAAAATATCATTCGTTCCAAGAATACTGAGCTATATTAAATAATCCCTTGTGGCCGGCAGTTGTGTGGACGAAAATGCCTTATATGAAATGAAAGGTCAGAGGATAATGGGCAGACTGGTTTGAGATGAGAAAAAGACAACAGTAACTCAAATAACCCCTTGTTATAAGCAAAGAATGCAGAATACCATCTCAGTTCAAAGTATGCTACAAAGATTTAAGGCAGTCCTGATGTCAAAAAGTGAAAGGTGTTCCTAATAAAGTGGCTTGTGAGTATAATCCAAGTGCTTAATCTGTAGTAAATGTTTTCTCCAGAGAAATGATTGACTTTAATATAAAGACTAGGGAATGCGGTTTTATGTGACACTTTTATGTGGAAAGCGATCACGCCAAAGACTCAGAGTCTTCTCAAAATAGGAGGACAATGAAAGAAGCTTTACAGCACAAGAGAATCAGTGAAAATGTTTCAATTATTTAACTTTTTAATTATATTTAAATGAAAAAAGAAAGAAAGAAAGAATTTCTTTAAATTAAACCAAGTATTTATTTATCATCCTGAAGTTTATTTCATAGCTTTTAAAAATTCCAAATAAAGACAATATGAAATGCCTCGGGATAAATGAAGCAAGTGTCTGTCTGCACTTCTGGCAAAGGGATTTTTCAGAACACTATAGAGTAAAATGTATTATACATTCTAGATGTATTCTCCACTCAACATGCACAGCAGGAACTTAATTACTGCATCTGACTATATATATCATCAGTGATTCTGGCAATTGATGGTGCTGACCACAGCCTGTTTTAGGGATTTTTCTTATTATATGGGCACACACTTGGATGCATAAATATTTACTGAATGATCACTGGATTAGGTGCCTTGTTGAGCACTAGAGTATCTGAATTGGTGGTTCCATCACAATTGGCTCTTATATAACGTGCTGATATGTCCACTGTACATTTACCAGTTTTTGGTAAAAAGTGACCTTGACCATGGACAGATAGCTGAAGCCCAGAGATATGGTGCCACTGTTAGCAACAAATACACACATACCATCAACAAACATCAAGCTGAAAGTTACACAGTAGCCACTTGCTTATGGACGATATTTGCCACCTTGAAAACCAACATGTTATTAGCCAGTTGTTCCTAAACCTAGCAAGTACAGATGATTTTTACCAGCAGCCTATTAAATCTTTTTTCATACTTAACATATATGCCCAGATTATAAAAAAAACCCTAACTGCCCTTTAATGGCATCTGCCTATAACAGGAACAACTGATCTGGCTATTGATTTGTCAACCCATATAGAATGTCGACTATAACACTGGTTAAAATGAAATGTGGAAAAAATATTTAAAGTGATAAGAAATAGTACTTATTTGAAAGAAATTAACATAGTACTCAGTCCAGAATTACACATACAGGTGTAACTGCGTAGATTAGTTAAAATAACAAGCAATACCTTTTATTTGATGTAACGGAATACACCAAGATGTATCCATTGATGTCTATGGAATATGTTTGAGGGAAAATAGAGTATTCATCCTGCAAAGCAAAAATTATAGTAGAAATATTCATAATATTTATGTTTCTATTAATTATAACAACATTAATTCTAATACTAGGCTATGCTTTAATCTATGACATAAAACATTTTATATATACAATAAACTTATAAATATTTTATACATATATACATACAACCCAATTCCAAATAAGTTTGGAAAAAGTACAAATTGTAAATAAAGACAGAACGCAATGATGTGGAAGTTTTAAACTTCCATATTTTATTCAAAATAGAACATAGATGACATATCAAATGGTAACTGAGAAAATGTGTCATTTAAAGAGAAAAATGAGGTGATTTTAAATTTCGCCACAACACAAAAAGTTGGGACAAGGACATACCACTGTGAGACATCCCCTGTTATCTTTACACCAGTCTGTAAAAATGTTGCTCAAGTTGAGAGATAGGAATGTTAACCCAATCTTGTCTAATGTATGATTCTAGTTGCTCAAGAAGATTCTTGAATCTTCTCTTTTAGATCATTCTCCCATGGTCATCTCTCTTGCTGGTGCATCTTCTCCTGCCACATTTTGTCCTTCCACTACATAGTTTGGCCTGATTTCTTCACTGTATTATAATTTTTTTAAATCCTGTTTTCGTGGGTTTTATGAGCTGGAAACCCAAATGGGTTTATATCCACAAGTTTTATTTGTGAGGTCACTGATTGATGATGGACGAGAAGGCCTGGCTCTCAGTCTCTGCTCTAATAAAAATATGTTCTATTGAGTTAAGGTCAAGACAGGCCAGTCAAGTTCATTCACACCAGACTCAGTCATCCATGTCTTTATTGACCTTAGTCAAGTGGTTGGGACCAGCTCCAAACTGTTTCACAAATTTGGGAGCATAGATTTGTCCAAAAATGTCTTGGTATGCTGAAGAATTTATACACCTTCCAATTTACACAGATTAGATTAGATTATGTATATATAATTGTGCTTACCAACAGCACTGTGAGCTAGTACATTCTCACTTAATACCACACCTAACTGTGTGCATTACAGTACGTGTGTTTACAGTGTGTGTGTGTGTTTTCTACCTGCCCTGCTGTGTCGACCAACTGCAGATGGTACTCCTGGCCATTGACTGTGATCATTTTAGTAAATGCTGTAAAGAGGAGGAGAGAAAAAAAAAAAAAACCAAACGTCATGATATAGCAGAACAAAATGAGTAAGCTAGAAAGTGCAGTTCCTGCAGAAACTGTGATGTGTGTTGAACTGGTGCATCCCCGTTTTAAGCCAATGTTTCAGTAATAGTAAATGCATTTGGAATTGTCAGTATCTCAAACCAATGTAAACAATTATCTCTAATTTAGAGACACCATTTGATTCTAAAATGGTAAAGTTTTAAATGTTTTAAAGATGATTTAAAGATGCATTTAAAACTGGAGAAAATAACCTGAATAATTGTGATGGCGCAAGCTCAACATTTGTGTATTTAACTCGAAAATATGTCATATATCACTTGCCGGAGACTTTTGTGCGAGACAGGAGCTCTTCGTTATGATGTTAAATATATGTGTATTGACCAAAAATTGGCAGGGATATGACATATTAAAAAAAAGTTAAAATCAAAGATGTCAGTATCGGTTTTGTGGAAATATAACATGGAGGTCTATGGAGATATGCAAGAAGGCGGGGCCGATCACATGATCATAACACAATATGGAATGTATCAATCAATTTCAGGGAAGACCCATCTCTTCATTTTAAAGTAGAAACAGTGTTTCTACATGAACAATGTTATGTATAACAATGTTATGGCACAAACGTTTTAATTAATTAATCTCCTTCCTTGAGTAGTGTAGCTAGAGTGTGTTGATATTGTATATCATAGAATGTGAAATTTCAACAGTGCTACAGAGTGAAAGAAGAGTGAAACCTTTAACTGATTGGAAACAGGTCAGATCCCAGATATTTGACATTTCTAGCCAATGCAGATTTTTTAAATTTTGTAGATTTACAATAATATTTCCTGATTTATAATAAAATGTTGTCTCTAAATGAGCATTTAAGTGTTTCAAATACAATTTCGTGTTAAAAACGGGAGAAAATAAGAAGAATAATACCGATAGCGCACACTGAACATTTGTGTATTTTACTTGTAAAATATATGTGAATTGACCAAGACACGGCAGAGATGACAGTCTAGGAAAAAAGGTAAAAACAAAAATGTTAGTATCCGTTTTGTGGAAATTGAACGTGGAGGTCTATGGGGATGTTGAAGAGTGCTACAGAGTGAATAAGGAGTGCAATGAATATGTAATTTGATAGGTCAGATTGGCACCAGGTCTGTTTATTTATGATATATTTATTTTATTTTTTATGTGCATTTGCAACACACATAAAAATAACAAATTAAACAACATGCGTCTTTGCAACACATAATAAAAAGACACATAAAGGTATGTACATGCTGCAGACCTTGTCTTCTACACAGAATATTGATACAAGGACAAACAAAGGGGGTTACAAAGCCGAAAACAATATCAGAGCAGTGACTTTTCAAAATGTTACATTTCTTTATAAACACTCTTTAAAAGAAACCCGAACTCACAACACACTCATGCTTCATCAATGCAGCTGGAACAGAAGACAGTTATGCTACTTCTTTTAGAGATTAGTCTTAAACTGAAAATGATGTATCACAGAAATCTAGAATTTAAACCCTGACATGAAGTAATTGTTAATATACTGTCAACAGTGCAGCACCTCATAGCAGCCTGAAGCCATGTGGCTGTCCTCTCACGAGGATGAAAACCTAAAACACGGTCTCGCACAGCAATTTGAGGACATGAAAGATCCCTGAGGACACGAGAAGCTGCAGAGCCGGGAAAGAATATAGCTCAGCATGGAGCCAGCAAACCTCTCTCTATTACTGAAGCATTCTGATGCTTTGGGATCTAAGCCATTCTTCTCCTTCCCTTTGAAAGTCAAACATGCAAGAAAAATTGGACAGGAAGGAGAAAAGGAGGTCATTCTTTAGCTATAATGAAGTCACTCTATCTTCGAGAACAAGCTTGAAATGAACAGGGAGAGAGTGTCTAAGTTTGGGGCCTGTAAAAGTATCATACATAGCTGAAAAAGAGAAAAGAGTCTGTAATCATCTTTAATCTTAAGTCCTCTATGATTCAGATGATTAGAAACTGATACCTTCATATGTAATTTCCCCCAATCAACATTAATGTATGGTATCAGAGGTGGACAAAGGTTTTTTTTTTTTTGCATCTCAAAATTTCATGTATAAACTAACAGGGATCTGAAAGACAAACATTTTAATAGAAAGACATTATCCCAGGCCTCGAATTACGTTTTTATGTTTTAACTCACAATTCCAAATAAGTTACAATAAAATTGAATCAGAATTTATATGATTAATTTGAATATCTGCCCACCCAGTGTACATCTCCCCTTCATACACCAGCGGCCATCTGGGATAGGTGTCAGAGAGGTGTGATGCTATCTAAGCAGACATTATTTAACTACAGCTAAAATGCCCACTCACTCACTGAATATAGTGCATTAGACATTTTGTAGTGTTTTACTATATTACTACATTCTAATTGTAAATGTACAATATGTAACGACCTAAATATGATCTCAGTACATAGAAAAATATAGCGTACATAGTGTAGTAGTAGTGTAAATATTAGTATATACCCTTCATCCTTTAACTTACAGACCCATTACAAAATATTTGAATAATTATGTTGATTACGTTCAGAAAATGTCATAGATTATAGATTCAGGGCCCACAATTTAAATTATTTCCAGTATTTTTGTTTATTTTTACATTTGGGCTTCTAGCTCTTAAAACCCACAAAAACAGTTATTTAAAAAAATAGATTACTGTGGAGAAATCAGCACAAACCAACTAGTGGAAGGACAAAATGTGGCAGGAGAAGATGCACTAGCAAAAGAGATGACCATGGGCTTCAGCAGATTATCAAAAAGAGATGATTCAAGAATCTGGCAGAGATCCAGAGTGGAATGCCCAAACTACTTCAGACCTCAGTTTTTGTAGAAAAAAATGAGGATCACATCAAATCAATCAAATTTGCTACTTTTAAAATGATACTGTACATCATTTCTTCAATACTTGGATGGGAATCCCTTTGTTTTAATCACTGCTTCGATGCGACGTGGCATTGAGGCAATCAGCCTGTGGCATTGCCAGAGATATGAAAGCCCAGATTTCCCTAATGCTTGCAGTCAGCTCTTCTTTGTTGTCAAGTGTGGTGGCCCCTCATTTTCCTCTTGAGAATACCACATAGATTCTCAATGGGGTTTAGGTATGGCGAGTTGGCTGGCTAGTCAGGCCCTGTGATGGCATGGGCATTAAACCAGGCTTTGGTGCTTTTGGTGGCCGTGTACTGCTGGAAAATGAAATCTGCATCTCCATACAGATAGAATCATGAAGTCCTCTAAAACATTCTGGTAGACTGTTGGGGTGACCTTGGATTTAAGAATGCAGAGTTTACCAACACCTGCACCAGACATTACACCTCAAATCACTACTGACTGAATATTTCACACTGGACCTCAAGCAGTTTAAGCTACATTGGCTCGAGTTCAGAAAGAGCTTGACCCGAGGAAACTGACAGTTGTAGCCCATCTCCCGGATGCATCTGTATGTGGTGGTTTTTGAAGCTGTGACTCCTGCCTCATTCGACTCTCTCTGCATTTCTGCCAGATTATTGAATCTTCTCTTTTTGATAATCCGCCAAAGCCCACGGTCACCTCTTTTGATGATGCATCTTCTTCTGCCACATTTTGTCCTTCCACTACGTAGTTCAGGCTAATTTCTCCACAGTATTCAAATTTTCTAAAATCCTGTTTTTGTGGGTTTTATGAGCTGGAAGCCCAAATTATGTAAAAATAAAGAAAGAAATACTTGAAATCATTTACATTGTGGGCCCTGAATCTATAATCTATGAAAGTTTAACTTTCTGAATGGAATAATGGAAATTAATTAACTTTTCCATGATATTCTATTTTTTTGGAATGGGTCTGTACACCATAATGCATTAATTTTACATCAGCTGCTAGCATATTAATCAGTTTACCCATTTACAATGCATGGTAAACCATATACTCCAACATCACAGCCGATAATCTGTGTTCTCAGCTCCAGCAGCAGAAAACTTATAATTAGTTGCATGAACAGAATTTTGTAGGTATACTATATAAATATAGTAGCAGAATAATATCCAACCAATGCCCAAAATATCCTATATCAGCAGCTGTATGTTGTTATCCCTTACAGAGTGTTTTGGATAACAAAAAAAAATAGTGTGATCAGAACGGACAAGTGGGCATTTTAAACATGGAAGCATTGCTACTGCTATTCCCAGTTGAGAGAGTTTGGCTTAATCCTTTTTAAAGATCACTCTCTTTCAATTATGGGCATTTTTTTGCTAAATTTATTTGATGCATGTTCAGTGTGACCACTGTTCTGGGCTTCACTGTTTGGTATTTTATAGCTGTTTTATGCAGGATAAAAATGTTAATGATGGTGTCTGTGGCACATGTAGTTATGGGGTGCCTTTAAAAAGTCAGCATTTCAGCAATGTGCAGTGATTTGGCAGGCTTTTGCTGTACTG
Source organism: Aspidoras spilotus (assembly GCA_028565295.1). Lineage (NCBI taxonomy): Eukaryota > Metazoa > Chordata > Actinopteri > Siluriformes > Callichthyidae > Aspidoras > Aspidoras spilotus. The sequence continues at coordinate 6,997,346 of JAOUQV010000040.1, forward strand.
TTGCTGAGCTGGATGCAAATAGTGTCTGTATAAGCGTCCTCTCTGCTCCATAATAAGTAGAGAAAGTGCTGATTCTGACAAAGAATCACACTTCCATCACATCCATACTGCAGTCTTTACTAGAAGCAGAGAAGAGAAATCTACACAGCACCTCTCTACAGCCTCTGTTCAAGGAGCTGAAGGAGAGAAATGGTCTACTTCTACTAGCAAACACACAGCATTTACTCCACTCAGGTCTGCAAGAGAACTGGACATGCACTTACTATTTTCTATAGTCGGGTCATAGGAGTCCACAAATTGTCCTTCCACAAACTGTATTGTCAAAGAGGACTTCCCTAAAAAACATGAAAATAAAAGAAAGCATTATATTAACCACAAACATCCATCAAAGTTTAACACATTCAGACAGGACCCAGAGACGATCTATTTAGCACTAACATAAAACCACACAACAGACTCTATACAGCATTAAACAATATACATCAACATGTCTAATAATAGGTGATTATTTCCATACAGACTCATTATGATGTGAAAAATGCTAAAATGCAGAGTTATTATAGACACATCACATTTTAGTAATTTGTTTAATGTTATCTTCAGCACCAGCTGGAGTAAGAGCAGTAAGAGATGTCCGTGCGTGTGGGCAACCATGTACCGCAGAATGTTGCTATAACAACCAGTTGATCTCACCAGCATGTGTAAAATGTAAGCCCTTCTTGAAAGGGAAAAGCCCAAAGGAGGACGTGACTGATAGCACACAAACGCATAGATTGAAGTGAATTCAAAATGAATGGAGGAACAGTCGCACAAGTCACTTCATTCAAAAAAATAAAATAAATAGTAAATAAATGCCACACAGATGCAAATTGCTCAGCCCTGCCCCTTGCCTTACGTTATGTGTCATTTGTTTGTCCACAAGTTTGTAAACAAACAAGGATTGTAATGTTTTCTCCAAAAGTGGTTTATATGGCAGGCAAACAGTGTCTTTATAGAAATTACACACAGCCTCTTCACATTCTTTATAACAATGAATTTATAACACCTACTGGGGTTATACAACAGATTCAGTGGCGAGTCTTCCCTGAGCCAGCTCGTCAAAAAAGTGCAGATTATCTTATTTTTCAGATACTGAAGTAACTGGAGCAAACCTGTGCTGATGAAAGATTTTGTATCTACAATATTGTGGCACCAGATTGCAGAGGGAACTGCATATGGTTGTGACGGTCCAAGTGACCACAAACATTTCACAAACTAATGTGCACATTTGTTTTAGGTACCATAATTTTAGCATTTAATGAACAAATGCTTAAACAATGCAATCTCATAATTTTTAAACCTTTCTAAACAACAGTCCTGAATATAAACATAGGTGACAAAAGTGCAAGTGCAACAAAAATACATGCAACTGATTTACGGCTTCAATACCAATGCTGTATTGATCTAGTGAATCTTAAAATGAACATACAACTGACTTCTGAATTCAGCAACATTTTTTTTCACATTTTCACGTGACACCTGTGTGTACAGCTCAGGAGGCAAAAGTATCTTGAAAAGCATTACCAGATGGGTAACATACAGCACATTTCATATCAAATACTCACATCTTCTACTCATCTACTCACAGAGACTCACGTCTTCAGCAAACATGTATAAGAATAAGTGCCTTCACACTGTTGGTGGATCATTTAGATTTTTGAACTTTAGTAACTGATCATCAGACAGATATAATTAAGAATGACATTGCCGTCTCCTCACAGCAAGAAAGGACTGGATTTGGATTTACTTGCCAGGGTGCTTCCTTTGTGGAGACTACATATTTGGTTTCACTTGGGAGTTTAGAAATTCAAACAACACACAGGGGACGAGTGGATTGCGAAATAGATGGCTGCATATAACTTTTCAAAACACAGACTAATGTTTCCATTTCAATTGTACTTTTGCCTATACAGGGGTTAGACAATGAAACTGAAACACCTGGTTTTAGACCACAATAATTTATTAGTATGGTGTAGTGTCTCCTT
>JAOUQV010000040.1:7034149-7045201 GCA_028565295.1 Aspidoras spilotus
TTCTTAGCACTTTTAAATAATCTTTACTTTATTAAACTTAATTATATATAGAGTTCATTTTGCATGTGTATATATTGCATACACTGAGGCAGCACAGTGGTGCAGTGGTAGTGCTGTTGCCTCACAGCAAGAAGGACCCGGGTTCAATCCCCTAAAGGGGCGACCTAGAACATTTCTGTGTAGCGTTAAATGTTCTGTGTATATACAGGTGCATCTCAATAAATGATAATATCATCAAAAAGTTAGTTTATTTTAGTAATTTAATACAAACGTTGAAATGCATACATCATACAGATTCATTACAAACACAGTTATTTATTTCTTATGTTTATTTTTGTTAATGTTGATGATTATTGCTTACAGCCAATGAAAACCCAAAATCATTATCTCAGGAAATTAGATTATTATATTAGAAACTGAAAAAATAATTTTTAATGCAGATATTTTAGACTGCCTAAAAGTATGTACAGTAAACGCACTCAATACTTGTTCGGCACTCCTTTTTTACTAATTACCAATTACTGCACCAGTATGGCGTGGTATGGAGGCGATCAGCCTGTGGCATTACTGAGGTGTTATGGAAGCCCAGGTTGCTTTAATAAGGGATGCCCTTAGCCCGTCTGCATTGTTGGATCTGGTGACTTGTCAATACACCATAGATTCTCTATGGGGATTAGGTCTGGCGTGTTTGCTGGCCAATCAAGGACAGTGATACTGTGGTTATTAAACAAGGTATTGGTAGTTCTGGCAGTGTGGACAGATGCCAAGTTCTATTGGACAATAAAATTTCCATTTCCAAGAAGCTTGTTGGCAGAGGAAAGCATGACGTGCTCTAAAATTTACTGATAATGGCTGTTCTGACTTGATATAACACAGTGGACCCACACTAGTATATAATCATTGCTCCCCAAATCATCACAGATTGTGGAAACTTTACACTAGACCTCAAGCAGCTTGGATTGTGTGCCTCTCTACTTTTCCTCCAGACTCTGGGACCTTGATTTCCAAATGAAATGCAAAATTTACTTTAAATATAATTTAAAATAACACACTGCCTCACTGAGCTACAGTCCAGTTGTTTTTCAACTTGGCCCAGGTAAGATGCTTCTGGCTTTGTCTCTTGGTCATGAGTGGCTTGACACAAAGAATGCAACTGTTTTAGTGCATGTACTGGATACGTCTGTATGGTGGCTGTTAAAGAACTGACTCCAGCAGCAGTTCACACCTTGTAAATCTCCCCCAATTTTTTGAATGGCCATTTCTTTACAATCTTTTCAAGACTGCGGTTATCACTGTAGCTTTTGCACATTTTTCTACCACACTTTTTTCCTTCCACTTTACTTTCTATTAATATGCTTGGATACAGCATTCTGTGAACAACCAGCTTCATTAGCAATGACCTTTTGTGGCATATGCTCCTTGTCGAGTGTGCCAATGACTGGCAATGTCTTTCCCATGATTGTGTAGCCTACTGAACCAGACTAAGGGACCATTTTAAATGCTTAGGAAGCTTTTACATGTGCTTTATGTTAAATATTCAAATTTTCTGAGATAATAATTTTGTTTTCATTGGCTATAAAACATAATCATCAACAGAAATAAACACTAGAAATAGATGAACTTTTTGATCATTTTCTAATTTATTAAGATGCACCTATACATACACAGATACACACACACATACATACATACACACATGCATATATATATATACATATACATATACATATATATGTATATGTATATGTATATATATACACATGAGGTTAATAAAAATGATTGCATCTCCCTGCAGGTTAAACGAGGTGTTTGCGTTTTGAAGGAGTAGAAAGAAACTGTCCAGTGGAGTAGCAGCTTGGTTTGAATATGGAGGACATGGAGAGGGCCATGCCCAAATCCCAGAGTTCATCAGCAGTGAGACACAGCAGATGGTGGCTATGATGAAATGGGTGGGACGTGATTTGCTTCTGCTGAGATGGATGGCTACTCGGTTTGGCTTGATACAGAATGCAACAGTCAGCTGGGACATTAGGCACAGTATTTTAAACAAGATCAACAGGGGACCAGATGTAAAACCACTGAAGAGTGGCAGACAATTTGAACGATATTCTCAGATTTTAACTATGGCAGAATGTGAACATGGTTAGGTCCATTGAGATCTCTAACATTTTACACATTGCCTGTTTTCTGACTTTTATTTGGAAAATATCAGACATGGATACTTATAGCTGTCACATATATGCAACAAACCCCAGGTGATGCTGTGTGAATAGTATGTAATAAAGACAATTGCTGTACTATTCCACCATTCTTAATTTTTTCTCAGTAGTAGATAAAATGGTGAACACGATTTTATATTCATTAATGATTTTTTTACACAATTCGCAGCTTTAATGGGGATTCATAAACTTACCCTGCCAACTTCCACCAGATTAGTCACCATTACAATGGTTGCAGTGTTCTCCTGCCACACCATTCTCCAAAAGTCATAGACTGTTTCTTGCATGGGTCCTAAGGCCAAGATAAAAGAAATGAAAGAATATATGTGAACAAAACATCTTATATAGTATGCTTAAATAAATAAAGAACATACATTTCCGCGTCCACACAAGGTGACCTACAGTGAAATCTCCAGAGTGAGGGACCGAGTGTATCAATACACCGAGATATACACAAATGAATGCTGACAGGCTTGTGCATCCAGATTTCCATGAAGCTCCAAAACGGCGTAATAGACCAACATCCAGTAATAAGAATGCAGTGCAAGGAATTAAAATCACACAGTTAATTAATTCTAATTAGCATTGTTTTTAATCAACAAGCGCATTACTAAATGACTGCTGATGAGCTAATTAGCTCATGCAAATTGGTGTGCAATTTCTCCACTGCTGATGCTTTACCTCCAAGCCAAAGTAAATTACATCCTCCCAGAAAAAAAAACGGAGGAGAAAAGAGATTTGACATATTTAAAAACATCTGCATTACCAAATCCCTGGCTCACTCTGAAAGCATACAAAATTACTACTTGTACTTTCTCATTACTGGACTTGTCTGATGTTGTTTACTACATGTACTTACAGCAAGAGGTCAGGTTTATTCATGATTTTACATTTTAATTGCAGAATATATTATACATCATTTGCATATATTTTTATATCTGTCAGTCAATTATAGTATGTTGCATGTGGAAAGTCTATATATTAAAAGAACAGACACACACATGCATAGTCTTTACACAATCATCAGAAATTCTAATCAGTGACGGAGTCTGTCATTTAGAAAATACTGGAGTTCAGGGTGAGTATTCCAGCCAGGAACAGTAGGTACAAACTGACAAATTCTGCTATCATTAGCCGATACATTAAAAAAAAGCCTTGTTCACCCATTCTCCAATTAGACTGGAAAAGTTCCTCTATTATACAGGAAGAGAAGGACTACACCAGACAGTGTGATGGCCTGTCAGACAGCTGCTCTGTCGCCACAGGAGGAATGCCTAGCATGGAGCGTCCCAGTGAGCTCCTTTTACCAATACTTTAGGGAGCGTGTGCAGAATATTCTGCCATTTTTTATAAAGGAAATTTATAAATTTTACACCAGGAGATTTAACATTTTGGAGGACAAAATAAGAAACTTTCATCTGCCAGTCTACATGGACATAATTAGTGTTGTATGTCACCACATGATGATGCAGTTAAGCTCTCTGAATGGGTTGTGTGACCTAGTATAACCACTGGTGTGAATAAATCAATCTATTCTACACATTGTAAATGCTCAGTTCTAGTTACACTGAATATCAAAACAACTCTGAGTCAACTGTAGACACATGGCTGCATATTGGAAACCAAAGATATGAAAATTCTGCTCGAACTCCTGACCTTGTGTTTAATAACCCAGAGACATCATCATTGCCCATATAAATGGACACAAACATTTTCTTGCACACTAACTTGCCTCTTTTGAAAGGTCTTCACGTTACTGCATAAATAAATGACTGTTAATGTAATAAACAAACTGTAATACACTTAACTCAAATGCTATTTGTGGAAATTAACAGTAAGTTAATATTTGCAGTGCAAGCAAAGGTAGATATGGTAGACCATTAATGTAGCCTGATTATGGTCAATATAATAAAAGAATATAGCTCCATTACTGTATAATGATTGAAGATACTTACAGTCAGCTAACTGTTTTATAATGCATGTCCTATAGCAGCAGTCCTGACAGTAGCTTTTATTATAAAACATAACCATTTCTTTGGTCACAACATCTGCATGGTGGACATTGAACTGATTTAACTATATATATATCTGTACTCTACAGAGTAATTGTATGTAAGGAGACATTTTTAGTAGTAACATTTATTTTTTTCTGTGTTTATTACATTCACAGGGGGAAGCAGCTACTATTCATGTGTACTATAACATATAGTTCATGGATATATGACGACATGAAATACAACTACAAGCAAATAAAAGGTTATTATAAGATGTATGTAATGTTGTATGTTGGCTAATTGCTAGGGCATAAGTGGAATAAAATGTTATGCGAAGAAATGCTATAGGTAAATAGTCAAAGGGAGTTAGTGGTGGGTGATAAGGGCTCCATCAACATCATGACGTTATTTCCTACAACAATACATACTGTTGTGTTTTAATCCTTACTGGTCTGATAATTCTATTCTATAAGTAGTCTATATACGCAGCAAAACCCCTTTGCTCAATACTCCTTGAATGAACGTATATTTGTGAAAAAGGGAGCTCTTCTGTCAAGCTTTCAAAAGGCTGAAGGTGCCTTTGATCTCAAAAACCTCTGAGCTTTGTAACTTTTTCCCACAATAAAAAAAGCCTTTCATCTGAGATTTGCCCACACTGAATACCGAGAGTGTCTTTAGTGTCTGGACCTTTTCCTAGCTCACATTGCATTTTACTAAATATTGTGTTTCACACTGTTACATTTCCAAATGTATCTTACAATCACAAATCCGATTCCAAAAAAGTTGGGACAAAGTACAAGTTGTAAATAAAAATGAAATGCCACGGATTGGAAGTTTCAAAATTCTATATTTTATTCAGAATAGAACATAAATCTATAGGACATATCTATTGTTTAAACTGAGAAAATGTATAATTTAAAGAGAAAAATTAGGTGATTTTAAATTTCGTGACAACAACACATCTCAAAAAAGTTCCGACAAGGCCATGTTTACCACTGTGAGACATCTACTTTTCTCTTTACAAACGGTCTGTAAACGTCTAGAGACTGAAAAGACTTTCTATGGGTGAAAGTTCAGTGCCCGGACCATTCTTCTACGCAGCCATGATGCTGTAATTGATGCAGTATTTGGTTTGAAGTTGTCGTGTTGAAAAATGCAAGGTCTTCCCTGAAAGAGACGTCATCTTGATGGGAGCAAATGTTGCTCTAGAACCTGAATATACCTTTCATCATTGATGGTGTCTCTCCAGATATGTAACCTGCCCATGCAACACACACTAATGCAACCCTATACCATTAGAGATGCAAGCTTCTAAACTGAGCACTGATAACTTGGGTCGTCCAACTTCTCTTTAGTCCTAATGACATGTTTTACACTTTGCCACAGACCATTTTAAATGAGCCTTGGACCAGAGAAGATGTCTGCGCTTCTAGAATGGCACGGTTAATTGTGTTCACAGATAATGCTCTCTGGAAATATTCCTAAGCCCATTTTGTGATTTCCAATACAGAAGCATGCCTGTGACTGATGCAGTGCCATCTAAAGGCCTAAAGATCATGGGCAACCAGTATGGTTTTCCGGCCTTAACCCTTACTCACAAAGATTCTTCCAGATTCTCTAAATCATTTGATGATATTATGCATGATATGTTCAAACTCTTTGCAATTTTACACTGTCAAACTACTTTCTAATATAACTCCACTATTTGTTGGTGCAGAATTAGGAGGATTGGTAATCATCTTCCCATCCTTACTTCTGACAGCCGCTGCCACTTCAGGATGTTTTTTTATAACCAGTGATGTTAATGACCTATTGCCAATTGGTCCTCCAGCTGTTCTTTTTTACAGCCTCTTATTGCCTGGTCCCAACTTTTTTGAGATGTGTTGCTGTCACGAAATTTCAAATGAGCGATAATTTGGCATGAAGTTTAAAAATCTCACTTTTGACATTTGACATTTATGTTCTATTGTGAATACATTATCAGTTTTTGAGATTTGTAAATTATTGCATTTCATTTTTATTTACAGTTTGTATTTGTCCCAACTTTTTTTGGAATCAGGTTTGTATTTCTCAAGCATGAGGTTAAGACCTCTTATAATAAATGTTGTTTGTCATATACAAATGCTGATACAGAGTATCTCTATACAGTCACGATCAGCTTGGAAATGAAGTGAGGAGAAAGTGTAGAATGGTGAGCAAAAAGCGGAGAGAGAGAACTTAAGAGACCATTTAGACATGGCAGGGTCTCTGTGGACAGGCCAGGCAGCGCTCCAATAAACAGGTAATTATGCAACTCCCAGTGCCCCTATACCAGCTTGTGAGTCTATTAGGAGAAGTGATTGCATTCGGTGCTATTTCCTGTCACTGTTGCACCTCTACAAGCCACCAGAACGCGTGAAATACATGGCCCCCAAGAAGCTCACAACAATTAACTATCAATCAAACACTGCCTCCAGGGGCTGCTGGCAGAGCGGGCACTGACCGCCAGATTAACTGAGAAACAGAGTGCGCAAGTATGTACAGACTAATCCATTTATTTATTACTCACATCCTTTAATAGCCATCCCACTCCACCGCCTCTGCCAACACAAGGCTGATTAATTGTTCCAAGACGCTACTTCAGCACAAGAAGGCTCAATGGGCCGGAGTGTGTATGTGATTGTGTATAAGTATATTACATAGTCTTAGATGGAACCATCTAAGAATTACACTAGGAAAGACTATACAATGAAAGTATTCTTACCTTGGGTAGCTATGTAGTTATTTGGTCGATGATATCCCTGTAATTAAAAAAGATTATTAAATAAGTTATACAAAGCTATATAAAAGTATGATAGAAGCTAACTATATATAAATATAACTGTTTTTGGTATAATTACAATACATTTGTTATTTATTTGTGACATAAATATTCATATTCGCTATAAACTATAATTGCAGCTTTAAATTACAAACTGTGCTTGAGCACGGATTTATTTTTCACATTTTTAAAATTAGATTTGACTGCAAAGAAAAACAACCGCTGTTTCTAGATTAAGACATATTTTGATATACAGTACATCACACACAAACACACCTTCCACACTAATGTTTACTACTGCTGTAATGGTAATATTATAGAAAAGGCTCAATCTCTATAGGATTAAGCTAATTCCTTCATTTGGTTCAAGCATAGTGTGTCCCAGCGATGGCTCAGTGTGCAGGAACTGAATGTTAAGAAGAAAATCACACATTCACAGCCTCCACTGCTGCCATCGTCTTATTCTTATTCACTTTTATGCAAAAAAACTAAGATGCAGAGTTGGAATAAAATACATCACAGTGTAGAGAATGCAGGCCTTTGTTGACGTCACTGTTTCCTACATTGTTAATGACTCCTTTATCTTTGTGTATAGTGCCCTGTAAGTGCCCTGTAAGTGCCCTGTAAGATGTTTATAGACATGGCCTTGTAGTTTAGGATGATTAGACATATGCTAAGATATGGGGCAATTGAGAGTAGTGTAAAATTATATCTAATATTTAAAAAACATGCAGTAACTACAGAATACAACCAACTACAAGTCACCACCATGTACAATTTACATATCTGCTTAAATAAACAAAAAATATAAGAAAATAAAAAGACACACATTTACATTGTATCCAATTTTTATGCATATTCCTTCAAGTATTCATGCTCAGGCACTCAGCCCGACTGATCATAATGCCATGCTCAATAATCCAAATAAAATCATGCCAGATTTCTACCAGTAAAATGCTTTTAAATGGTTGTCAGTGTCTACAGATTTAAAAAAAAAGGATAAGAATATCCCATAAATTATAATGTTAATTTTTGTTTTGTCCTTATTGTAGGTAAGTTGAGGACACACAAGATTTCTCACATACTGATCATAAATATACTCAGTCAGCATAATAAAACATAAACCAAAATAATTCATTGTGATATGATGTTCATCTCATACAAGGTACAATAACTGAATGCACAAAAGCACACAGATTAACAGCTATAATCTATTCCCTGTATCCTATATAGAGTAAGTCAATATGGCAATATGGCAATACTAGCACCTTTTGTTCTTGTGTCTGAAATGACATTGTAAATGCTATGAAGCAAAAGAAAAAAAGAGCTAGAAATGGGCACACGTAAGATTAAACGTCCTTCACATATTGCTCCTTTGAGCATGTACAATGTAATAAGAGTGTCTGACAACGAGACATGCTTTCACTAATCGTACTTTGAGATGCTAAGTGTCTTCACCGTATCACGGCATGGTCTAAAAGCTGGCCACGTAAATAATTCAGCGTGTGAAGAGCTTGTTCCTTCTGCTTCAAGCATCGCTGAATTTGTTTGAAGACAAGCGTAAAGTGTCCTAATGAAAAGTGAATAGGCATGCTAAAGAGGACAAATAGAGATGGAACAGAGAGTGGGAGGAGAAGAGGTGATCAGTATGTGTAGGGACATGTTGATCCGAAGTGGGTGGCTGACAGGAGGTGAAAATAACATTTACTCTGTCCACAGCTCCAGTGGGAAGTGTAAACATTAAAAAGAAATTTTTCAGGGTACAACAGGGAGATAACCCAACATATTGACAGACAAGCACAGACAGGTGGCAATGATTTTTCTTTTTATCCTTTGACTCCCATGACAACAAAAAAGCCAGTGATCGACAGCAGTTTAGTAAAAAGTCACTTCAGGTTGCTGTGCTGCAATGAGAGCGGATGCTGGCCGGAGCATCCGGGAGACGACAGTGTATGTCCATTACTCCAAACAGAGAAACAAACCACAAAAGTGAAGACATTGAATTGTGCTACTTTATATTTTAACCAACTTTATTAGACAGTGTTTGATGGGAGCAAAGCAATCACAGAGGATCTTTACAATAAAGAGTGGGAGAAAGTAATGTTTAGTCATGTTTCATGCTTCCTTTGTGTCTAAATGCTAAAAGCCAATAGAAGGCAACTACTGTGATGCTATATTAATAATAATAATAATAACAAATACTTTATTGATCCCTGTAGGGAAATTCTTTTTCTGCATTTAACCCATCTGTGGGGAACACCTGAAACAGTGTGCTGCCCCACCCCCAATGAGGCGCACAGGAGTATTTAGGTGGCTATGGCTGCCATAGCCAAAAGGATTTACACTTGATTTCCACCACTGTTTTATATGCTAGAGTGTGAAAGAAACTGATAATTGTATTACATATGCAAGTACATGCAAATACATTAAAATATTCTGTTTTTGTAAAAATCCTTACTTGCATATTTAAAAATGTTTTCTCCCCATGCCTTGAATTTTGGCGCTTGTAAATATTTTGCTTATTTGCATGACTCCAACTGTATAAGAACCTATGTAGGTTGTTTCATACAAAACCAAAACTAAACCACATTAACCACATGTATTCAAATTTGCATGAATTTCTCATGAGCTCAGGATGCATCCTGGACCAATCTCAGTTTAAAAACTACATCAATATTATTCACTTTATAACTATCAGATCCCCAACACTTCCTCTATGGCAGACAGTGAGAACAATCTCCCTGCTTTGTGTCCACTAGACTAAATTACTATTCTCTTAATTGGCCCAAGCTAAGAGCTCCAGTAATAATAGGCTTTATGTCCGGGCTAGAAAATCTATGCTAAATCCATCAACAATGTGTGGATCAATGATGTTTTCCTTTGAGTAGTAGGAGCACTATGGAAGGGGTGAGAATGTAATCCTTAACCACTTCCATTAGACTGTAACGAATCACACATACACACAACCCCAGTGACCATACACACCGAACTCTGCAAGATACTTACATCAATGTAATTTGCATTAATATAATCTGAGCTCTGTTCCCCCTCCACAGCCTGGAGTCGGACGCGGGAGTGGTCATCTGGGAAACAAGAGAATAGTGTGAGAAGCAAATACAACTCATTTATAAATATTAATGTTGGATATTAGCTTGTAAAAGAAAACAATGAATTTAGCAAATAATAATGTATATTAATTAATAATACTGTAAAATATTTCTTAGTGTTAGAGCTTGAAATTAATTTTATAATAATGTTTTGATTATAAATGCACATTTATATTTATGGCCTTGGGCAGATGTAGCCCAGAGAGACTTACATTTACCTCTTCATACAACTGAGCAGTTGAGGGTTAAGGGCCTTGCTCAAGGACCCAACAGTGGTTAGCTGTTTTGAACTCATGATCTTCTGGCCAGTAGCCCAGTATCTTAATCACTGTGCCACCAGTGTACAGCCATTATAAGTAATATTTATGATTGATACACTATTTTCATCAGCAGACAGTAACACAACATTGTGGAATAAGCATCTGTCACCATATGCAGTATGTTACAGCTTTTCCTTACTATTTGTACAGGAGATACTAAGTTATTGTGCAGGTTTTTTACTTTACTACTCTCCCAGTCCATAGGGACCGTTCTCTCTATCAGGTCTAACATGGCCTAGGGCTTATGCTCGTCGGGGATTGGCTGGTGCCTCATTAGCCAGAAACAGGAAGTATTTGGAGCCAAACTAAGTGAGCTGCTTCCTCTCAGAGGGAGAAACTGTACATAATGACTGCAGTAGAAATGAGAAATTTGAAAAAACACAAGGAAAAATTCTCCACTGAAGGTCTTACATTTAAAAACACCTTAATACTTCATGTACTTAATATTGGATGTGTTTAACATGCATATAAAATATGGGTTTTTAGTGAGAATTCACTACAGGCCAAAAGGAAGCAAATATAATCACTCAGCAATTACAACATAACAGGAAGCCCAGTGGGCCACAGGAGTATCACACAAACATGCTGATAGTGAGACCAAATTAAGATTAT
>JAOUQV010000040.1:7088387-7100460 GCA_028565295.1 Aspidoras spilotus
CCGCCTCATGTTCTTTTGACTCTTCATATTATTGTCTCCCTCTAGAGACTTCTGTAAAACAAGAAACATACTGTTTTCAGCAAACTGTTGCTCGCACACTGCAAGGTTACTATAATGAGAAAAAGTTGTCTGTTCTTAGGGGGAAAAAACAGACCTGGGGACATGATGTCCTGTGGAAAGCAAGTGAAAGAGCAATCCAGAAAAATATACAGGAGTAATTGTTGCCAGAAATAGGTGAGCAAGCTAAGCGTACTGTTTTTATCATTTCTCCTTGCTCTGTTTTCCATTGGACTTGGTTGAAAATCAGCTTCTTTCAAGTATTGTAATGATGCTAGCAAACAAGATTTATACAAACCCGATTCCAAAAAAGTTTGAGATGAACTCATATCAGATATCAAGTGTTGAGAGTGAGACATTTTAGAATATTATCCCAAATATTGGCTCATTTGAAATTTTATGACAGCAATACAGCTCAAAAAAGTTAGGATGGGCCAATAAGAGGCTGAAAAAGTTAAAAAGTACAAACAATTGCAACTCATTATTTGCTCTGACAAATAATGACGTGATATCAGAAAGAAGTTTGACAGTGTAAAATTGCAAAGAGTTTGAACACATCATCATCTACAGTACATAATATCATCATAAGATTCAAAGAATCTGGGGGGATCTTTGTGCGTAAGGGTCAAGGCCAAAAACCCATACTGGGTGCCCGTGATCTTCGGGCCATTAGACAGCATTAGAGGCATCACATGCCTCTGTATTCGAAATCACAAAATGGGCTCAGGAATATTTCCAGAGAACGTTATCTAAACAAGAACCAGAAAGCGCAGACGTCTTCTTTGGGCCGAGGCTCATTTAAAATGGACTGTGGCAAAGTGGAAAACTGTTCTGTGGTCAGACGAAGTTCTTTATGGAAATCAGGGATGCCGTGTCATTCAGACTAAAGAGATAAAGAACTACCTAAGCTCTTATCAGCGCTCACTTCAGAAACCTGCATCTTTGATGGTATAGGGTTGCATAAGTGTGTGGCATGGGAAGATTATACATTTCATTTTCCAACATGACGATGCCAAACCACATACCGCATCAATTACAGCATCAAACGAAATTTAAAATGATCTAATTTTTCTCTTTAAATAATACATTTTCTCAGTTCAAACATTTGATATGTTATCTATGTTCTGTTCTGAATAAATTATGGAATTTTTAAACTTCCACATCATTGCATTCCGTTTTTATTTACAACTTGTACTTGTACTTGCAACTATTTCAGAATCGGGTTTGTAAATCCTTTCTCTTATTGAATCCTGCAAAGAGGACTGGTGTTGGCACGAGGCATGACCAGCGTTGGAGATGGAAACATTATTGTAGAGTGATACGAGTGACAGACAGTAAAGCTAATCCTCTTATAATACACGAAGAGCTTTCCCCCCACTGCTGTAAGCCATTGTACCTGCCTGTGTGTAATCCCGGCAGACCAGACACCAGAATGTAACACATCACTGGGCCCTTTCTCCACACATAAATACAACAGGGTGGCGACATGAAGCTGGCAAGCATAGTTTACACACATTTTAGTAAAACCAGGAAACGTTTTCTCCTATGCATCTTTAATGAAGGGAAATATTTAAAAAAAACTGACACATATTCTGATCAGTATTACAGTGAAGCATCCGTTAATATACAAACACATGGTCACTGTAAGACTTGCACAGTTTTCTGTAAACTCAGACACCATGTCATTCAGAGTGTTTACAAATTATAAACAATAAAGATAACCAGCAATACTTTGTTATAGTTTACTCTTAATTTCATGATATAATCAGTACGTTTTAAATCAGCTCTTTCACATCAACCCCTCCTTCCTTCCTTTGCCTCAATCTTTGCATTTCTAAACACCTTCTCCCTTTCTCTATACTGTGCCATTTCCTTCTCCGAGCTCAATAAACCATGATTTTTTTTTCCATGACAAACCAATGAAAGTCTAATTCTAGTTGTCTTGCATTGTTATATATTTTTGAATAACTTTTCCCTCTCTCTGCCTGCAGACAGCTCTGCCAGTAACGTCGCTCACTTCACATTTATTTACTCACTACAAAACAACAAATAAAGAATGCTTTAAAATTAACTTGTCTTTCTTTATTAATCACATTCTTGTTCAACGGTACGATGTTGTCCTCGTTCTGCCATGGTAAGGATGGACATTATAGTGCCGTGAGATATCAGTTGTTCAGCCTGGAACAAAATTAGCTCAAGCCAAATCTTCACTTGATGTTCAAAAACATGTCTGGGGCATACCAGCAGCAAACAAAAGCTGGCCGTATGGGCTAATTAGCAAGGCCTGCAATTTATTAAGACGTGCTAACAGTAATTAAGACGACAACACTGAGGCAACTGACAGGGTGACAACTGGTGAAACTTCATCAGCTTCGATTATGATAGAGTAGAACAGAATGTGTGGCCGGATTTATGGAAGATGCCATCAGAAATGCTTTGGATTAGCACATTTTCTGAAGTGCTATTAATGCTGACAGGAATAATGACATGTGAAACTAACATACTAACATTACCACAATATAAAGGAATATAGAGTTCTCTCAGAAGATTTTGAAACTGATACATCAAAAGCTTAAAAGCAACCTATGTTTTTAAACTGCTACCTAGAAATGTCATGCATTTGGTCAGAGTTCGGTCTATCTCCATTAAAGCCACAGCTGAGGTGGAGGAGAGTCCACTCTGAATACTTGATGACAAAACACAATGTGCACAAATTGGTTTATTTATACTGCTGATGCATTTTAAAGTGACTTTTTGATCTAATCTCACAATTCTACAAGAAAGCAGTTAATAAGAAAAACATTTGTCTTAGTACAATTTGTAAACTGAATAAATCTGCTCTGATTCTCAGACAGACCAAACCCGGACCCAGTGGATTGCAAGCTGCGAGCCGAGTGCCTGGTTAGCACAGAAGGCTAATTAGTAATACCGTTCATCAGAGTGAGATGTACATCTGGAGCATAGTCATTGAGTAATTAATCTTTAGAGGCTTCCAATTGTTTCAATCGTGATTTCTTAGAGAGCAAATATCACATCGTGATCAGGTAGCCAACATAGAGTGATGCTAAAAGAAGCGGAGGCATATTGTAGAGCCTGCACTGTAACGTACATAGATAAACAATGCAAGACTTTGCAATGTGCAAGTGTTTATGACTAGGTCCTATTTAAATGAGACACAGCTGACTAGGAGCTTGGTGAATGAGAGAGGCTCAGAGTCTGGAATTTGAGCATGTCACGAATCGTCAATTCCCAGATATTATTCCAGATAATTACACAAAACCAAAACATTTTGAATTAAAACACAGCACATCCCGATGTTTAGGGAATTTTTAGTCACTGCGAAATTGGCTAAGTATCGCAAGTACAATAGCCACAAAAAGGGCTAGCACACAAAACATGTCTGTCATTAATTATTGTTTAACGTTGCTTTCTCATGACGAGAACAAAGTTAAGTCCTTACACATGTTTATACCCAAGTCACGAACAATATTTAATCTCCAATTCACGTCTTTGTACTGCACACAAATTATCCGGGTCGACCCACCCACGTATTGAACCCGGGTTCTTCTTGCAAACCAAAGCACTGATTTGGTAGCATACTTGCTTGTTAAGAGACATGCTGTGCAGATTCTATGTTGTATGTTTAGACTAAGTAGCCAAGATTTACTCACTGTTTCAAGTTTCATGCCTCCTGTTTTTGTTTCATGTTTCGCTTTTCACTTTATTTCATATCCATTTATATCTATGTGATCACTTTCTAAAAACCCAGTGTGTCTGCAGTTCCAATGAGATTTCTTTAACCTCATCTTGTAATGTTTATCCTTTTTCCATGTACACTTATTGGCCACTTTATTAGGTACACAAGCCTTGTTTGTGAAAGGTTGGACCCCCTTTTGTCTTCAGAACTGCCTTAATTCTTTATGGCATTCATTTAACAGAGATGAGATTCTGCATTCCCTGGTTGCAACAAGTGGTTATTTAAGTTACTGTTGCCTTTCTAGCATCTTGAACTAATCTGCCCAATCTCCTCTGACCACTTACATCAACAAGACATTTTCGTCCACACAAACGCCACTCACTGGATATTTTCTCTTTTTCTGACAATTCTCTGTAAAGCCTATAGATAGATTGTTTAAAAAAATCCAAGTATATCAGCAAATACTCAGACCAGCCCATCTGGCACCAACTTTCTTCCCCATTCTGATGCTCAGTTTGCTTAAATGATGCTTAAGCTTAGATGCTTAAATACATTGAGTTGAAGCTATGTGAGTGTTTTATTAGATATTTGTGTTAAAAGGCAATTGAACAGGTGTACCTAATAAGGTGACTGGTGACTGTATGTTCACTAGACTGAACACGGTTAGTGCTTATATGTTTATTTAATTTGACTTCCCTTTTCACTGCCTTTATTAATGCAACACATTCTGACACAGGTCTTGTAAATATAAAGGTGTATATACCTCATATCTGTATAAATTTAACATTTTACACAGGCTAGTTTATATTTGACAGTGCTCCGGTTACCATTACATGTTTTGCTTGATGTATGTCTAGTTTTATGATTATCCATGTCTAATCTGTGTGGTACTGTGCAATATCCTTAGGGATCAATAAATCTTTATTTTATCTTATCTTATTCTTATTGTCAATGTAACATCCACTAGTCATGAGACATTCAACAAAATGAATTAAGTTACTACTCTTTCTAGGTGTAAGGAAAGATAATTGTATGCATGTACTACGTATTATCATATATGCAAAAGATCCAATAAAGCAAATATAAACTTTTGCTTGTAGTCACATGTAATAATGAGATGTTATTTCTGAGAAATCAGTCTGACACATAATCAGTCTGGCACACATATTTAAACTGTATTGTCTGTGTGTGGAAGCTAACGTGTGTAAAGTGTACCTAGATCATTGACCTACCTGACTGGTGCTCCTCTGCTCTGCGCAGGCTTCAGCAGGACTGTTACAGTGCTGTCCGTCTGGTTGAGTGGCGTCTCCTGATCATAGCCAGGCATGTGTGGAGCTGTCAGCAAGAGCATGCAACATCAGTACACACTAACAGACAGTTACTGGAATAGAAACAAACTGCTCTCTTTAACACCAAATACATGCACACACTCATAGTCACTCATACACATTTACTATAAATGTTTGCGTTTCTCCTGATCCAGCAATAATAAGCTTATAAATAAAACTTACATGAGATCTTAGTGGTAAACTGGGTAATGATTGGAGAACCATAGCCTTTGACAGTACTGGCGCGGATTGTGAATGAGTAGGTAGATCCCGGGTACAGTCCCATAAACACATGAGATGTTTCATTACTGGGCTTTAAGACCTTCCCACTCTGATTGGCGAGGTTGAACTCTGGGTCAAAAGAGCTCACAGCTTTGTAAAATATCTGTAAAAGAAAAGAGAAGCTTATACAAATAGTACCCTGGAAGATGTCACATAGTGCTGCCACCTCACAGCAAGATGGTCCCAGGTTCACTAACTTTTTAGTTTGCATATTCTTGCTATGTCTGTTTGGGTTTCCTGTGTTAGGCTAAATAGTATCACTAAATTGCTTAGTTTGTGTGAGTGTGTGTATGTGTGAGTTCCTGCCATTTTTCTTATGATTCCAACTTGAATCAAACAGGTAAAGAAAATGAATGAATACATGAATGAAGATACCACATTTAGCAAGTTAAGAAAGGAGGTAATAAAGATTGTAAAAGGAGCATCCACCAAAATTTTCTTTTTTGCAACTAAGGAATGGTTGTGGTTCATCATTATATTCTAAACTTTGTGAGACAGTTTAAATACAATGTTTCTCAGTGCAAGATTGCAAAAACTTTACCTCTCTTACCATCTACAATTTGTAATATCATGAAAAGATTAGATGAGTTGGGGGAAATCTCAGTGTAAACCTTTAGGTTCTTTAGAAGCACAATTTATCTTAGGCCTACAACAAACCCTTTTCGACAGAGCGACAGAGATAAGGAAATGGGATAGTCCTAAGAAGTTCTGAGAAGTATTCTCCTTAAATTAATTTGATCAATGTGATTAAAAAATAGATGTAGCGTTCCTCTTGCTAATGGGTGGCCTTTCCACCATGGTTTCACTCTGTTTCCAATTAAATAGCACAAAGGGAGTTATGGGGTATCATGGATAGAAGCTGTCAAGTGTGTAATGCCTGTTGGCCTCCTTCCATTACACTTCGTGCAGTTTTGCATCTGGAGGCTTTCACACCACCATTCATATTCAGAAAAAGAGCCTTTTCCTGTAGATGCTTCAGAAGTGGGAAATGAATGGGAACTGGCGTTGTGACAGAAAAAGAGTGCTAGTCCAAAAAAACATCAGCATGATTTGTATGGAAGGCATTCGAATTATCCTTTGGCAAGGAAGGATAAATTCAACAAAACACATGCCGAGTGTGTTTCTGAGTGTGTTACAACAAAAAATCATTGAAAACTTTCTATTAAAAAAGCTTCTTCATTGACAATTGTTTCCCAAACCACTAGAGTGCTATTGACTTCACTACAGATGACTCTGTGCACCCATGTTACTGTTACTACTTACTAAATAGTATAAACTCACAGAAAAGAACTGTTAGCTAACTACTACATGCAGTTTGTCAAAGCACAATTTTAGAAGTCACTTTATAAAAAAGACCTAAAAGTAATCTTAGTTAAATTCTATTTTGAGCATGATAACATGCTCTCTATTACAGATTATAAACTAAAGTTTCTTTAAGGATATATTTAGGCACAAAAGCAGGTTTCTAGAAACACAATGAATGAATAATCGATAAACTACAATCATTTACTGTATATTTGAAATAGCAAAGAGAATGAATTTAGAGCAGTTAATTTAAAGCTGTTATTAATATTAGCTTGAGGGAAATAATTTATTTATAAGTGCCCATTAGAGGTATTTTTGCAACTCAGTAAATTATGTAGTGAGAGCAGGCAGCTATTGTAAATATTGCTTGCTCAAATTTATCCAACCAATCATTTTTAAAGGTTTGGCTTTTTATTGAAATTTATCACTGTCACTAACTATTTGCGAGTTTTATGTCATAATATGATATCTTTCTTTCTATGGCTTTGAAATGTTAATAAAAACGTCTGACCCTGTCAGAATTTTTTTTTGGCAGCTGTCTTTAGTCACTGTGGCACAAAATCAATAAGAATGTCACAAGATCGCTGATCTCTACTCTTAATCAAGGCATTCTTTCATCATGTCCAACTTTGGATCCTGGAAAGCATACCAACCTACTATATAAACAGTATCTCACGATTTAAAACATATGTAATATGAACTAAATACTAGCCAAGTTATTAGTAACTATTAAAATTATATCAGAAGCAAATAAATTGTTGCAAAGCCCAAAAAAATTAGTGTATGATCAAATTAAAATGTCTTGTGAAATACTGCAATGGCAGAAAACTGTTAGACATTAATAAGGCAGAAAGCCTTGATTTACCCCTTTTCTTTTATAAAGAGAATGGCTTGTGCTTGTGACATGGTCTAACAGGAAAGAGATGTGACAGAATATAATTTCATAATGTGAACGTGACAGCTTAATTGAGAGAATCTTTCACAAATGAAGTACAGCTACAATGGCAATTTTGAATGCTGCATTGTGCTGAGTTCCAAAGAGTGCATCAAATCATATGGTTCCTTAGATGCACACAAAGTGGAACATGACAAATAACATATAATAAAGACTACACATAAAAAAAAAAATATAAAAGGCAAGGCTGTACTCTGTAGAATACCCAGTGTACAACCTCCAGTGCATCTGAGTACATTTTTAAGGTGCTCATTTTTGGGTAGGAACTGACCAGAGTTTTATCTGGAAGAGTATTTACCATATTCTATCTTAGAAGTACAAGTGATTGTGCTAAAACTACAACAGAAGCTCTGCCCCCTCTTAAATGTCATGAAACAACTGTGACACGTGTTGCATTATTAGTAAAGTTTGCAAATGTTGGAACGTGATAAACATTCATTCAGAATCCACATTTTTTGGTGACACACTGAAATTAATGAAAACCCACTAACACAATTGGACTTGCTTTGACTTCTATGGAAGCTCAGCTTCTTTGGAATTAAATGGGCAATGAGCAATGAGCTGGAGGAACGGTCTGGGCCTCTTCTTTACTCATTTGAATTATATGTCTTTCAGTGATCGGGAGAAATGGTGTGTCACTAGATTGAGTAACCTTCAGGAGGTTTTTAGTGTTTTTAGTATTTCAATAAAAATTTAAGAGCAGAATATAGAGTTCTTGAGCACAACAGTATAATGATGGGTTTTTTGAGAACAATCTGATTCTACTGAATGGCTCTTTGGAAAGAAAGAAGGGTTCAGAGTAACGCTTGTGAGCGTTATACAAATGAATACAAGACTCATCAAAAGAATAAATATGTGTTGAAATGTAAGAATAAAGTATTTTCCTTGTATTTCTTTGTTAAGTTTGGTTTATAATTTTACCCGAGGTCTTCAAATCAAGAAAACTAGCCAGCAGTCTAGCTACCGAACTGTGCATAATAGCAGATAGCAGTTGTTGATTTTATTTTGATTTTGTATTCAACAAGAGCAGGTTGTAGTTTCTATATACAGGTAATGTTATTGTTATTATTATTATTTATAAAACAGATGATTACACTTGAAAGGATAGGCTTTCAAGTGTAATTGCACAATTAACACATACGCAGTGAGACACATGCAGCAAAGAGAACACATAAAACTTTATTTCTCAATATTATGCCTGACACCTAACACCATTCCCTTTCTAAATCTATTTCGTATCTCTGTCTGAGTCGATCTCACTCTTTCTCAGTTCTCATGACTGATTCCCTCTACTTATGCCAAGGAATATTAGAATAAGAGCAGATGATAACTGGGCAGTAATAAAAATGATTAGTCTTATATTGATTTATATAACGCTGGAAATCTCTACTCAGATACCTTCTTTTTTTCTTTCTAAAGACCCGCTTATTATAATCGGATTGTTCGCAAACAAATCATCATTAGACTGTTGTACTCACCCATGAAATAAAACACTAAAAAGCTCCTAGAGGTCACATAATGCAATGACACACCATTTCTACATGATATCACTGGAATCCTCAATATGACATGTGCTAGAACTTTCTTTTCCATTCTCTAAACTTTTAACTTGTTCATTTAGATATACTGCTCTGATTCTCAACTCTTAATCGACATTTCCCGGAGTCAGGCACAAAGAGTGCTAGGTAGATACATTACAAGCCTGGGTGTTAGGAAGACTTTAAAACAGGACAGACAGTAAAAGCGACACCGTTTAGTTTATGGAGAATATGTCGCATTGCACATGGGCAGTTCTGGGATAGGTTTAGCCCTATCACAGAGCTGGTAATAGATTGTGTTAACAAGCTCCTGTGCATTGAGGGCTTATGGTTAATAGGTTAGATTTATTAGTCAATTAAGAGCCTGGAGTGAAGGAAAGATGGAAGTGCTAAAGGAAGCGTGTCAGGCCGAAGATTAATGTATCGTGGGAAGTGGCTTGAGCCGGGGAAGACTTACTTCATACTGCTTAATGATTCCGTAGGTCTGGATGGGCTCTCGCCATCTAAGAGTGATCTTCTCTTCATATGTACTTCCCTGGATGGACTCTAAAGGCACAGCTCCTGGTACTGTATTGCAAAGAAATAAATATGTAAATAAGGTATTCATAATGATTCATAATGGCGTATATGGACACTTTAAATAAGTATATACTCATATATAGGTAGGTAAATCCATATGCTTGTCAAATGTTACACTTTATAAGAGGCTATAAAGCTATTTTACGTATTTAACATCATATGTGAACTTCAAACACCATTGGCCCTTTCTCAAAATGCAAGTTCCACAAATCCAAATCAGTAGTAGCCCCATATCAAATCAGGAGTAGCCCCACATCAAATCAGTAGTAGCCCCATATCAAATCAGTAGTAGCCCCACATCAAATCAGTAGTAGCCCCACATCAAATCAGTAGTAGCCCCACATCAAATCAGTAGTAGCCCCACATCAAATCTGTAGTAGCCCCACATCAAATCAGTAGTAGCCCCACATCAAATCAGTAGTAGCCCCACATCAAATCAGTAGTAGCCTATTAAGAAGAACATAATGATGGAAATGCAGCAAAAACAGAATATGCACAGATTATGTGCAGAAATGAATTATTGAATACATTAATGAAATGTATAAAGTTGTATAAATGTATAAACGTTTATAGATGTTGTACATTTAATTTAATAATTAGTTAATTAATCAATTCCTTGCGCAATATATAGACTGTGCAATAGTTATTTAATATAATACAGTGCTTCCATACTGTCTATTTTATATAATGTGTATGTTATATTGATTGTCACTTTCTCTTCTTTTTATTTATATTCTATATCTGTCTAGCTGTATAACATCTATGTTGCTGTGACACTGATATTTCCCCATTGTGGGACTAATAAGGAATTAATATTTTTTTGCACTACATAGTATATGCATAACAGTTTCTCTAATACTGGAACACTTAATTAAACACTCAATATTTGACACTTAATTAGAAAATGTAGTTTTTTCATAGTTATGTTGCTACATTTATGCACTTTGTGTTGTTGCTGATCATGCAGAAATATTGTCGTATTTAAGAGGCAATGCCATTCTTTTAAAATAAAGCGTATTTACAGCTACCCTGGTACAATGAAATGCTCATTCATTGGCAATGCAGCATGACCTGTTACAGGTAAGGATTTTGAGATTTATGTGGAATAGGTGTTTCATTTTTTAAATTAGTTTTTAGTTTTAGAAATAATCAAATATAGTAAAATATTAATCTCCAATAAACTTAAGTTTGTATTAATTAAAAAAGTGAGTTTTCTACTAATGCTATATAAAAGATCAGGTTTTTGTTCAGGTTGTGTTGCAATCAGAATCTGGATGGTCTGACCATTTTTTCTGTACCTTAAAATAAAAAGCCTCTACTTAATAATAATCCATTCCCCATTATTTATTATAAGTTTCTAAATGTTTTACAGAAAGTAACAGCTTGGCATATGTGGACACTTTGAGCCATAACAGTAAAATGGAATGCAGCTAAGTACTACATGTAATATTAGCTACTAGCAAGCTCAAAGTAGCAGGAGAAGCTAACGATTCTGTATGTTGAGCTAGCTGGCTGTATTTACAGAGAGGATTATTTTATTTTTATGCCTGTGTGCCATTCAAATAAACTTTCACTTTGGAAACATACACATAAATATTTATTATATGTGAGGCTTCCAGCAGCAATGGCACCCAGGCGATGCACACACTTAGGCGCTGCACACACATAGGGCACACACACACAATCACTCACTCATTCACACACTAACGGGCAATTTAGAGACATCAATTAACCTATCATGCATGTATTTGGAATGCCGGAGGAAACCAGAGTACCCGGACAAAACCCGCATGAACACGGGAAGAGTGTGCAAACTCCACACAGAAATTTCCAGAGTGCTTCTGTTTTTTTTCCTTAATCTGTTTTTCTAAATGTTTTTAAATAAATACTCTGCGCTTACTTCGTAAAATCTTTACATGTGTGTTTCCTGGAGTGATCCTGACATTACATTATGCATCTTTGTCAATCCCGTTATCAGGTAAAACTCATTCTAGCTTATTTCTGTGCCACATACAGGGGTAAGACAATGAAAATGAAACACCTGTCATTTAAGTGTGGGAGGTTTCATGGCTAAATTGGACAAGTCTGGTGGCCAATCTTCATTAATTGCACATTGCACCAGTAATAGCAGAGTGTGAAGGTTTAGTTAGCAGGGTAAGAGCACAGTTTTGCTCAAAATATTTAAATGCACACAACATTATGTGAGTTCAAAAGAGGACAAATTGTTGGTGCACGTATTGCTGGCACATCTGTGATAAGACAGCAAGTCTTTGTGATGTATCAAGAGCCACTTTGGGGTGTTTTGGAGGAGCAAGTCAGAAAACGTTTTCCT
>JAOUQV010000040.1:7204301-7219857 GCA_028565295.1 Aspidoras spilotus
GACCACTGTGCAAGACTTGTATGTATCATTCCCAAGACAAATTGACGCTGTATTGGCCGCAAAAGGAGGCCCTACACCATACTAATAAAAATTATTGTGGTCTAAAACCAGGTGTTTCAGTTTCATTGTCTAACCCCTGTAGATTATAAAAAAAATCTAACAGGTACATGAAGGAGAATTGATAAATAATAGAACCCTTTGGTTCATTCCCAGAAAAGTGGATGTTATTATCACAGCAGAGGGAAATCTGGAATCACATGTTTAAAAAACACATATGGTCATGATAAGCAGTTGTACACAATCAATTGGCCATATAGTGTATGTAACCTTCAAACCATCAGGAAAACCAGAATAAAAGTGAGTTACTGAGTCCAAGTCTGTCACCTGACACGTTATATATATATACAGACCGATTATCAGGCAATTCGAGGAACATTAAATAAAATAAGCTCACAGTGTAGTCTAAAAAGTTGAGTAGCTCTGTATGTCTGTGATCACAACAGCTTCCTGAACATGAAGCTGTGAGACATGGCAACCCATCTTTCCTACCATACCAAAAAATGATGATGGATTAGAGCAGGCACTAACAAAGAGCTCTTCACGTTTCTATGTTCCTTCTACCATGACATTCATGAAGCACTTCTAGCCCATAATTAAGCCAGATCCATCTTCATTTGTAAAACCTGACACTGTACAATTAGGATGAATTTGGGCCTCACTGGGGTGGCTCAGAGTGCCAGCGTGAGGCCAGGCATGAGCGCTCAGAGCTGTACACCGACACAGATGTGCAGCAGGCGGGGACAGGCCTGGGACAAAGACTAATTAGATTATGCAGAGAATGGAGGTTTCTAAGTGAATAGTGAATATGGGAGGCATGTTCAGGCAGTATATCATAAAGCTGCTCTCCAGCTGAGGTGATGCTGTGAACACCGGGGAGCCATTCTCACAGGCTTTAAAGTACAAAATGCTCAAATCTGTGTACACAATAAATAAAACTAACTAAAGCCATTATAATATAAATCCACAATACAAATTCAAATACATGGTTTGTATTAATGTCACAACTACAATAAGTACTGTAGCCATTTCTATGGACTTGTAAGTCACTAAAAGAAAAAAGAAAGACAATAATGTTTTATATCTGCTAAGAAATGTATACAACATTAAATGTCATTATTAAGGTTTCAAATCATAACTAACTGGAAAATTGTGATGTTATATGGGAAATGCAACAATTCAGAAATCATGCTTTAAAGCTTACATCTTTAATGCCTTTGCCTGATATGACACTATGCATGACTCTATCATGACTTGGCAGTACCGGAATCGAACTGGGGACCTTCCTTAACCACAGTTCCACTACTGCCCCGACATAAAAAGTGCTCGTTAGCTCCTGATGTTTAGAATTTTAATGTAATATCTTTATTTGACTTTATATTGTGCTTTAACGAAATACATTTGACTTTCATGCTTTATATATGTTAGTTCTTTGCTATAAAGTTCTTTATGCCAGCACATCTGTAGACTGTTAACATACCAAGCTCTGTAATACATTTCTCAGAACATGTGCCTGAATGCAGCACTGACACACTGCTAAAATATGGTCCTCGTATACCCAACATTACCCAAAAATATGATGCTTCTTTAACAATGGTTATTTAAGACATGTTTTTCAATTTAATTGAACTTCTCCATAAACATGAACTTAGCCGCTGGTATATGTTTTATCACCAGTTTACTAAAACTATAAAAAGTATATAAAACAACTGCTAGATTTATTTCTCGTCTCAGGGGTGTCATCAAGGGGGGGCCAAAGGGGCATGGCTACCCTTGCTATATCAGTGGCCCCACTAGCAGCTCCCTCCCAGAATGGACTTGCATATACATAATACACATATGCTTATTTCTGATATATTTCATTGGGTGATATTGGGTTTAGTCAATGCCTTTGAATAGAAGGAGTGAGCAAAGAGCGAGTGCACTTTATCTAAAGTGTACTCCACTTGAAATGTGCAGTTCATGTGTATTTCTAAGCTTGCCGTTTCTTGCCTGAATTATGATAGCGAGTCACTGATTAACACTGTGCATGCACATACATAAAATTCAGAGATCTTGCTCCATAAGCGGGCATCAAAACAGAATCAGAACATGAGAGTGTCTATCCCAGAGCACAGAAAAGGTAAAGAGCAGAGCAGCAAATCAAGTGTAGAAAAGGCAGCAACAACAATTAATGTACTCACTTAAATAATAGATGGATTGATTCATTTATTCATTATATTCGACATAATCCACACATGGTCGCAGACCAGCCAGGTGCCCACCCGGAAACTCTGGGTGCAAGGGCAGGAACAGAAAGGGCACACACAGCCACACTCAGACACCCACACACCAAGGACCACTTTAGAGACACCAATTCACCTAGCATGCATATCCACACATACATTTCCTGGGTTGTCCCAACAAGGGATCAAACACGGGTACTTTCTGTGAGACGACAGTGCTACTGACTGTGACACCGTGCCACCCCTCACTCAAATTAAACCTGTAGATTTGCCTTATTAATAAATAGGGTAACTAGCATATTTGAACAATGGATCACCTAATACATGTATATACACGGATACATTACACAATATCACTAGACGTCTACTCACATCATAAAGTTAGTTATATTCTATATATTGCATACTATACTCTATACTTTTGACGTGCCACCCCTAGATTTTCACGAATCCCACCTAGCCACTACTCCGACCGCTAACCCCCCGCCACAAGCCTATTAAGGCGTTTCATCAAAATACCCATCAAAGTAAGAACGTGGATGAAACAGAAATGATTAAAAATAGACACAAGGCTCTAAGTTGCATATATTATTTGCTAAAACTCGCTTTCACAAACATCTACAGAATTTCTACACAAAACCAATGGTGAGATATAACCCCAGAGAAACAGATAATCAATTGGTACAATTCGTATATTTGATGGGATGAAATGAAATGCAAATCCTCAACTCTATCCACAGCTCAATTTTCCTCCGCTAATACAAGTAAGGCTTGAAGAAAATCCTGACGGGAAAGTCCGTCTGCTCTGACACACGCACACATACACTATAGTGAATACAGCAGTTCAATGACCTTATAATGGACTAATATTCCAGAAATGAGAGTGCAGTACACCAGCCTCGAGTTCCTCATGGTACTTAGTCATTACTGTTCTCGTGTTCAGAGTGCACATGTATCCAGGAAGCTCTCTGCAGTGCCAGAAAGATGAGAAAATAACCCTTAATTCTTCATAAATGCACTTTTCAAACCCTGGTACAGAATATGCTTTGTGATGCTACGACCCCCTGAAACTGGACATGCTCCGACAGAGAATTAAAAGCATTCAAAGTGCTACTTGACCTCTACTTCTCCTAGAGAATATTTTAACATTTATTTTAAGCAATTTATTCTTTTACTTCTGTTCATTATGTGCCAGCCAGTTCATAGCTCATTGCCATGTGTTCCTGACTTGTGCTGGAGGAAAAGGCAGATGCACTGAAAAGTTGTTCATACATCCATGCAATGGTCAGCGTTGCAGTAATTACATTGACATGATGAGGGAATACACACAAAGTCAAAGGAAGCATCATATTCACATATTCACACACTCATTCTTAATGGAAATTAGTGCTGCACATTAGGTGAACAAAGAAGTATTTGTTTTTTGCTGAGGTACACACACTACCACTGAGAGAGTGTTGAGCCTGCCCTCGTCTCTTACACACTTGATCCATTCTAATAGTCAATTTTACAGATGACTTCAGAGACTCTTTCTCAGACTCTGTTACCACCTCTCAAAGTTTCTACCTTCTATCATTCTCAGTGTGTATTATCTTGCCACTGTCTCTGACCGGCCTGCTCATTAGGGATAAAATATTAAACTTATTCAAACTTATATATTTTATCTTGTATGTCATATCTTTAAAGCTGCTTTGTTACAATGTTTCATTGTAAAAAGTGTTAAACAAATAAAACTGAAATAAATCCAGTAGCCTGAGCTTTGTCTCAAACTGAGGAGCCTGGAGTTGCAGCTAGTGCAGAATTAAAGATTAATTTTTTAACCTTTTTTTAAAATGTACTTCTTATCCTCCTGTATAACTATAACTATACCTTTGCAGCTTCTGCATAAGAACATTATATAAAGTGAGTAGCTCTGAATGTGGGGTCAACCCTGAGCTTGGGATTCTGCCTGTGTGTGGTTGTCACCTTGTCACTGAACTGGAGCAGTGATTAAACGTAAATGAATGCACTGATTAAGAATCAATGTCTTTTATAAATTTAGATATAACACATTAAACAATGAACAGTGAAGCATATTAGACATGCCAAAAAATATCACAAATCAAACTGCTCAAACAGCAGCAACCTTGATAAACAAACAAGTATTAAAGCCTCACAGCACAGAAACAGTCGAACACCAGATACTGTCTGTTAGGCTCTGCTTGTCCTATAGTGCTTCTTCCACTGTGCTGTGTAACAAACAGGCACAAACAAATCAAACGCCCCACCAACGCATCTGCACTTCATGCTGCCCCGGTCTCCCCATGGCTCTGGCAGCCAGGAGCATGATGGATGGTTATTTTTGTCGGGGCTGATTCACTTGCCTGTGACGGCTCAATATCAGGAGGCTCCCTAGATGATTTATTCCCGGCCCGCTCCCATTCGATTAGCCGTAGGCTGTCGTGGGGCCGCTGGGACCACGGTGGTCCAAATAAGAAGAGGGCTCAGCATACGATGTGGAAGAGGGGACTGGGATGGCACCTTGCTGACCCGTCTCTCCTCTGCCGGGCGAGTAAAACTGAAATTTCATCCCTCCCACCTGGAGGCAATAAGGCTTCCCATTGCTGCAAAACCCACACAAAGTCACAAAGATAGGCAGAGCATAGCAAGTTAAAAAGAGAGAGAAGGTGGAGCTGCCGCTGTGTTTACACATCTCTTCATTTACCCCTCGCTACTCTAGGCCTAATTTGTTGAAGGCTGTGCCAACAATTACTCTGAGGAATATAGCTTTTCAGATAAGCAGCAGGATTTGTTTGATCTCATAATCAAGATTGTAAACAACAACACTAAAGGGCTTTTTTTATCTTAAAAATGAGCAGAGTAAACTTTCACATATAATTCACATGATGACACACACTGATGTGACCACAAGTTAATTCAATTATGTGTATAAAACATATAAACAACACACACACACACATATATAAAACAACACACACACGCCACACACTAACAAATCTGACTATAAATCCGAAATGTCAGAGATTCGCATATGCCACAGTGCTGTGTAATGTCCATGTCAGGGAAGCCGTGTAAACGTGAGCCTTGTTTAAACATTGCTGAATATCAAGCTAATTTGTTTACATGACAGTATTTTCAATTCTTTTTGCAAAAAAAAAGAAAAAACGTAATAATTTTGGACTGTAATCTTTGAACGAGAATTAATAGGAGTTACTATTTTGCAAAAAAACACAGCTCTGACTTTTCTCTGGGGCTTTAAATAGAGGTTCTGCCCACTGTTAGGGGTTTGTGTGCTCACTACAGTGAGCATGGGATGGGTTAAAAGCAGAGAATTTCCCAATGAGGATCAATAAAACAATAATCAAAACAATGGTTTGTAACAAGGTTCAACATGGTTTGTAATCGATGCTGGCATCAACTGAACACCAGCATAAGTATGTCGTTTCTTTTCTTACTGTAATTTCTCTTTGAGTCATTACAGATCTGAGACACTAGGCAGCATTTTACATTCTTTTGGTATTTCCCCTAATTTTCTACACAAGGTTATACACAGTACGCGAGTCTCGGACAATTTGGCATCTCCAATTCACATAGCATGCCTGTTTTTGGACTGTGGGAGGAAACTGAAGCACCCGGAGGAAACCACGCAAACACGGGAAGAACATGCAAAAAATACCCGGATACTTCTTTCTTTGAGGGCGCTACCCATTGTGACACCGTGCTGCCCCACAAGTGTTAAAAAGCAAAATTGTAAAACTTATAGTGTAGACTGTTCGATAAAGAGATAATGAGATAAACAATGACAATGCTACTGTGCATACTTTTCCCAAATGCAGAACAAACATGAATATAGACAGACTTTCTGAAATATTCAAGAATGCAGACAAACAGGAGTGTGTTTACACTAAAGAGGCAGTGTGAGCGTATAGCAGTTTAGATGCATTGAGAAATTGCAGTGGATAGTGTTGTTGCCTCACAGCAAAAAGGACCTGGGTTCGATCCCTGGGACAATTTAGGAAATTTCTATGTGGGTTTTTCTAATGCTATAAATATCATGATTTATAGGTACCTGTTGAAGCTGGGTAATATAGACTTGTAGTTGGTATATTTACTCTGTATCAGCTAATTCTGGAACACTAGGTATCGGTATTGGAAGTTAGAGCATCCTTATATTATTATTAACTATTATTATCATCCCTAGTAATAACCCTAACAATTACATTTTAGTGGTAAAAAGCCAGGACAGCCATTAAAAATAAAAGCATTCTTTTCTTCTAGCTTAATTCAAACTTTTTTGTTCTTAAGACCCGACCCAAAGGCATAATATCATAAATGAGAGCCATTGCTTGACCCATGTTCATCTGATCAAGTGACAGTCTATTCTTCATCTAGTAACCATCTGCCTATACTCTGTGAATTTTAATAGATTCCTGCATATTGCCCTCACTGCTCAATCAAGAGTTGAAGCTCCGGGCAACTCTTGGCTATCTTAGGGATTATAACTAAGGATTTACGCAGAGAAAGCAGTGCTCTGTGAAATATCATTATGGCTGGAGAGCTGTCTTGTAAATTGCTGTATTGGTGAAGTTTAGTGTCACTCGCGCTGCCAGGCGTCCTGATTTATTCACATGTAAAAAAACAATACCAGCTCTCAATCTCAGGGATGACTAGCTTTCTGGGTAATCCTTTGGAATCAAGCCTGTACTGTCTTATGTATTAAATATGGTACACATTTACATGGACTCAGTGTCAGTTCTTTTAGCATCGTAATTGCAGTGTATGAAGTTGCTATTAACACAAGTAGAAGATATTAGTATACCCACAATCTGTCATTTTATTCCATCAACTGTATTAATTCCTTATTTATAATAATAATAATAAAAATATAATATATAAACCATTCGGATGGTCTCTGGTTAAGAAAATACATTCAAGATTCCCTACTCAGGTATTCAATGGAAAAATCCTACTTCGCAAAACAGGTGCAGTTTAAAGAAGGTCAGGATTAAGAGGAGGTTTAAATTACTGGGCCAAACAGAGGGACATGTACTAAACTCATTTCAAGTTATAGCATCAGCTAACATTATATCATAAGGAAAAGTCCACCAATAATTCACATATAAAAATGGACCACATGCAGGTCATCATGCCTGAACGGAAGCACGGATGTTTATTCCTCCAGTGCACAGCTGTGGGGAATTGTGGACTGATTATGTGCTTTATTTAAGTTCTGGTTTTTCTTCAGTTCTGAGATTTATTCAAACATGCTGCATTCACACATGCGCTGACTTTACCTGGAACATTTACTAGGTTGCCCTACAATAGACTGGCGCCCTGTCTAGGATTGGCCCATTCCCCCGTGTGGATTAAGTAAAAGATATTGAAGTAATAAATGAATAAATAGCTTATAAACATTCCTTACCGAAGAGACTTTTTAAAAACAGCGTCTGGGATCCTCTGTGTAAAAGACTTTCAGTAAATTTGTGGCAAAGCATGCCTCCTTTCTCACCTGCCAATGGGGCATAGTATAAATATACATAGGATGATCACCAGTGAAATAACTGATCGATCCTATGGTTGGCTTAATTACAGGATGCAGATTCCACCAATTATACTGTGGTACAGAAACAGCTGTTGCTGTTGCTGAAACTCTGGGACCTCTGGAAACTCAGCCTTCAACTATATGTCTGTGTTCAATATCGCTCTGCTTACCCTTAGCTGGTAACCGTTGCCTTCAGCTATGCAGTGAACAATTAAACACCATATATGAGAGCCGACTGTGACATTCATCAGTGACTATTTGCCACCTGACAATGATTGTATTTTATCTATAGCATGTATGTTACTGAACAACCTCAAACCCCACAAGATATATTACTATAGTCATGCGATGTGGAGGGTATCAGCAGACATGGAAGACAGAGAATAACCTGGATCGACAACATCACAACATGGACTGAACTATCAGAGCCAAGCCAGCTACAAGCAACACAAGAAAGAAAGCGTTGGATAAAGCCGACTCATCAGTGTAGCCAAACATGTCAGAGTATGACATCAATATATCGAAAAAGGTAGAAATTGTGGAATTTGTGTCCCTTGTGGGATTTTGTCTGTTCCACCTCATTCCAATTCATTTTGTTCTGCCGTTTTAACTTTAGGCATAGCATTAATTATATAATTTATATTTGTCCTTACAAGTGTAGCAAGACAAACATTTCTCTGTGTGTGTGTGTGTATGTGTTTGTGGACAGTAATAGCCGATATTGTGAGGACATTTGCAGGTCCCAATAACAAAGAGATTTTGAAGTAAATAATAAAAAGTAAAAGAAAAAACAGTTCCTTTTTCATTACTGAGATCACTAAGTAGCTGCATTAATAATTATGTTAGTGGAGAGTCCTCAAATGTGTAGTAAGACACAAATGTGTGTGTGTGTGTATCTGTGGCGTTTGGAGAGTGGTATAGTTCCGTAGCGAGTTCCCAGTTTCCATTTAAAGTGTGTGAATAACGCTATTCACAGTTTTTTTTGCTTTTATCTGTATACCTACTACATATACCTGTAACAGTGCAAAGTCTGTTTTATTTAATCTTACCCAGGATATTAATACACTAGGATAATTTTGGGATTGCTGGCAGAGAAACCCTGACCATCATGCCCTCAAGTGACACACTGATAGCCCACAAGCACTAGTGTGTGTGTGTGTGTGTGAGAGAGAGTGTTAAAAGTTAGAAAAATGAATATTAATGCAAAGCTTTAATTGCCTATGAGCTCCCTACGACCTGCTCATGCCCGTCTTTACCCCAGTGACCTGAACATTCCACTGGGGTATCTCACTTCTGTGTGAGAAGTAATCTTCACACCTCCACTGTGCTCATAAATTTCCAGTTGAACGTTTGGCTAAAGTTTACAATAGTGATTGAAACATCACGGCTGCAGACCTACAATGAGAGAGTCTCTGCCCACCGAGTCGGCGATGTTCAAATATCTCCTTCCTTAAGAAGATACAACTCATGCAGTTGTGTGAACGGCAGAAAACAATCGAAGCTACGTGTCAAATGGGAATAGTAAAAACAGAGAATCACCACGTTGTTTGCCTGGACCAGAGGAAGTCTTATAATGAGGTAACTGTCTGGGGTGTTTTAGACTAGACAATAAATGAGAAGGAACACAAAGCCCTGCTTTGGTTAAATGTAAATCACAAAGTAATCAAGTTCCCCACCATTTTATTGACTAGAATATCGACTAGATTATTGACTAGATTATAGCTTGTAGAAAATCACAAGAAAAAAAAGTGCTCTGGGTCTGATTTTTTCCCAGTCTACTTTCACGTGACTGAATTGCAAATTCTCTGCAAACGTCCAGTTGAGCTGTGTCATGAATGGACCACTGTTTCTTTGGCTAAAACCTAAAAACTGCTCAATGTGTCTTTTGCTACCTACAGATGTGGCCAAGCATGAATTTTTGATCAGGGCAGGTAATTTCAATGCTGAACAAATATACCTTTCAGTGCTTTAGCCTGGTTTTATTCCCAGGAAGCATTGTATGCAGCTGTAGCACACGTTGATGGCCAATTTTAGTTTCCAACTGTGCACCTAGCAACAGGATGAAAACATCAAGACAAAAGACCAGTGTGGCCACTAATAAGCAACTCCTATATATTATAACTGTCGAAAGAGACCACAGGTGTCTACTGGCTCATAAATGCACAGGTCAAAGTTCACCTAGATGAAGTCAGCGCAAAGTGGATGGAATTGCTACAAGAAGCAAATGAGTATTTTGTATGTCCGTGCATCCTTTTCTCCTCAGTGCTCTGGCTTTTCTTCTCAGTTCAAGGCAGAACTTTTGTTTAGTCTGAATGACTCTTTGGTTTAAAAGGCAGAAAAGCATAGTTAAGAGTAGCAAGGAGACAAAATGATAAATGCTACAACTTAATATTGGCATCTGTGCAAAAAGAGTACATGTATAAAAAATAAAAAAGGTAAATCTTTGGAGAAACATGTAATTTATGTACATGTGTTTCTCCAGATGCTCCCATTTGTTCATATTGGATCATTCTCTGTGCATGAAAGTAACACACCCTTTTGGCCAGTCTGGAAATCTTTAACACTGACAGAGAGAGAGAGAAAGAGAGAGAGAGAGAGAGAGAGAGAGAGAGATAGTAACCTAGCCGTGAAGGCTCACAAACTCCCACACACATTTCAACAGTCACACTCATCTATTCTCCTCCCTTATGCATTCCAAAGTTCAGGAGGTTCCTGGTCAGATTTCTCACACCCACACAGCCTAAAATCACACTTACACTCAACATTCTGGACAGATAATCTCCCTTTTCGCCAAGCAGCACGTCTCTGTGTCCTTGAATGGCAGCTCTTGCTTGTTGTACAAGTCATGAGGTCATTTCTGGTGATTATTTGGAAGGTGTTAGTCAGGACATGAGGATACCTCTTTCCTCCCTATGAAACCCATTTCTCGCAGGCCCAATCTCTGCATCCTGTAGATAGCCCACAGGCGACAGCAGCCGTGATGAGAAGAAAGCGAAAATGCCTGATGCAGTCAGGTAGAAAATACCATGCCTGACAACAGAGGCCACCTCATTTTTCACCCTCCCCCATTTCCTTTATATTCCCCCCAAAAAAATGAAGAAAAGACATAACTGCTGCATAAACACAAAGCTAACAGAATTAAAAGTAAAGCTTGAGCAATTAACTGTTTTCTACTCCGGGACTAAATTAATTTACGTTGTCTCGCAGAAGAACAATTTGATGAGGAGGAAGCAAAAATGAAGTGCCTCAAAATGTTGGTAATAAATGGCTGACAATGCAATGGACAAGGCACGGAGCTGTGATTTATGAGCAGGCAGATTTAAAAACACAGCGGAGAAAAGGAAAATGAGGAGTCTGCTGCTGAAGGAGAACACTTAAGATGATCTGACAAGCAAATACAAAGATGAATATGGAAGAGGCATGTTTTTTGGATTAAACCTGTCCCCACGGAGTAACTGAGTTGGGATTACATCTTTACTAAATCCTAATGATCTTTAAGAGGGTGCATAGATTTGCTGGAAGATTTGTGTTCTTGTTTTGCCATATGTGGTACCAGAAGCTTTTATCTGCTACCCATTAACACATATTCCCTCACTGTGCACATCACCAGATTACTCATAGGCCACAAAGAAAAGACGGAAATTGCACTTCCAGTTGAAAAATGCAGTGTCTGGAGTACACATTGTGGGTTTTATCTACTTTACTTACCTTGACCCTACACACAATTTGTTTTCAACAGGAATCTGGGAATATGCCATGTCTGTCTCTAGTTAAGCAATTTCATATCTAAGAAAT
Source organism: Aspidoras spilotus (assembly GCA_028565295.1). Lineage (NCBI taxonomy): Eukaryota > Metazoa > Chordata > Actinopteri > Siluriformes > Callichthyidae > Aspidoras > Aspidoras spilotus. The sequence continues at coordinate 7,215,921 of JAOUQV010000040.1, forward strand.
GCAACCTGCTTGCTGTGCAATTGTGTAAAAAATATTTTTGCTGGCAAAAAAGTAGCATGCCCAACATGGTGCCCCAAACTTCAAGAAACTATAATCCATAAACATCAGCGCTAGGAGAAAATAATTACATTCATTCACGAGGGCTGAGTAGCAATAAAGGTCTCCTCTAATTAGCATGAGGCATGTGGCAGTGTTTGGAAAGTGTCACTCATGACACCAGATTAAATGTGTCATTTGTCTCTGGCTGGAGACATGCGTATGTGGCGTCTCTGTCCTGAGGGAGAGCTCGGCACAATCACCAAAACTGGAATAGATACGCTGTGACAGAATGAGAGGGATAGAAACACAGCATCATCACACACACTTTCGCTCTCTTACTCCAACTGGAAGAGCTGTGGCCAGCTTACAGGCTAATGGACAGAGAGGAGATCCGAGAGGTCTGTCACATTTATAATATGATGGTCTAATCACATTTATTCAAGCCAAATACTCAAGATTTTTTAAAGTCATCGTAATTCTCTTCAAGATTTTAAAGTCATGTGTTTAATTAGTAGTAATACAGTATCGAATAAGTCCCCGTTTATCCAATAATAGTCTGATATTGATAGAAATTACAGATATTTCTGCATGGAACAGTTACTGAACATTTAGTACTGCATATATTTTATTAGGTGCTGCAAATGTTTCCACACTAAAATTACATTTCCTGTCTTTGTAGAGTTGTGCATGTCCGTGTGGGCTACTGTATTTGCTTAGAGATTTATATAACATGTTATTATTTTTTTATATATGATATATAACATGCTCACACACACAAACACACACATACAAACTCTGGTTTTTCCCACAGCGCTTTCCTAATAAGACACACCTGATAGGATTTAGATCATTCTTCTTCATCTATCAGCTTTTTTCCCTGTCAGCAGGGGTCACTTATTCCACCTTATTTTAGAGGCGTTAAAAGGAGCAGTCAGGAGAAAAGACGGTGTGGGTCAACATGTTTAACTTTATATATGTTTGTCCGTGCTAGATTTCCACTTGGTTTTTATATTAGTCTGTCTGTGCAATTATTCTACTTTTTGTCCTGTCAGTCATTTAGAAGTGGTGAAGCCGGAGTGTCTGGGGGCAGCAGACCTTACTTTCTAGTTTGTGCAACTTCTGTTTTTTTTAATACTCCGCCTCTTGTTTTGTTTTCTTATTCTCCCAGCACTCCGAGCTATTTCTGTTTTTGTGTGTGCAACATTAAATAAACCGCTATTGTCTCTTAAACAGTTGTCTGGACGGTTCGTTACAATAACATGCTTTTAAATTTTTTATATATAATATATAACAAGCTATTCCTTCTTTATATATAAAATATTACATGCTATTAAATTTTTTATATATAATATATTACATGCTATTACATTTTTTATATATAATATATAACAAGCTATTCATTTTTCATATATAATATATTACATGCTATACATTTTTTTATATATAATATATAACAAGCTATTCATTTTTCATATATAATATATTACATGCTATAATTTTTTTTTTATTCTAACTTCTTGGATGGTCTACAATTTCATCACATTTTTCACAAAAACACCTAGAGGTGGATTGGTGACCCTTATCTTTTATACTCTTCTATATACACTTTTATTATTATTTTAATATTCATATATTCATCTATGTGAATTATTATATTATAATCGTAAGAAATGATAAAGACCTAACAAGTATGAATTTACTCAATCCTTCAGCAAGTACTCAAACTCAGCCTGAGGCGGAATCTGAGTGTGCTGGACAATGGTGGGGACACGGGGAGTTGGTTTTGAAATCTAAAAGGTTTCTTTTGTCTGTGATAGTGAATGTTATGACATATTCTAGAAGCATGTGCAGATTCTTTTCAGCACCAACACAGACACGAGCTAAGTGCCAACAATAGTGGTTTGTGTGGATGTTAGTATAGTTGCACTATTCACACACAAATGCATAACCTATAAAAGCTTGGTCAAACAAAAAGTTGATCCAATGCAAAAGGTGATGTACTTTGCAAACTATATAATACAACGTATTATATAGTTTATAATATATATGTCTTATACATTATAATGTATAAGAATAGAGACACTGATAGCTGCCTACAATCATACTCTCTTTGGCTTCATATTGGTTTTTCAGTACTTTTTCTCATGTTTCTATCTTCCTTCTTCCATTATATTATCTCTTCTTAGCCCTGCTTTCTGGTTCTTTGTATCTGGAACATGTTTGCATGCAGCTAGTGCAGTTGGCTGGCCTGCTGTGTGGAACAGAGGTTCATGTTACAGTAATGTGCACACACTCAGTCTCAGTACAACCCACTCCCACACTCGACTTCTACATTGATTTCTATAAACGGAACACTGATTGCGAACAAAGTTCAGGAGAGAGAGCCAAAATTCTTTCCTGCTAGTTCCTCCCCTGACAACACTTGCTACACACATGCACAGTACACAGGACTCTCTAGTTCTCTAGTTCTACTATGAAAGCCAGCCTATAAAGTGGTGTGTGTGTGTGTGTGTAAAAGAAGGCACATTTTCATGCTTCAGTGATATGGCGGATACTCATCCCTGCACTTTCCATGACTGCTTTTCCATCCATGACCACAAGTTTATACATGTCTGTACCGGGATTGGAAACTTATTGCATACAACCGGCAATAAATTCTGGAAAAATATGATAAGTATGATTGTTTCTGCTGACTTGCTTCACTTTGTAATCCAGTGATTCCACCACATTCATGCAGAAACTATAATGTTTTAATCCTTCGACGGTTATACACATATATCTCACAAAACTCATCTCTGTGTCAGATCTCTGCTTCCAAGGGCATAAGAGTTCACTTTTCACACTCTCTTCCCATTTTCTTTCAATATTGGATAAAGGGGAAACATGATCACCATAAACAAACACTAATTGGTAGCTAATTTTGTTAGCTCTTGCCTGACTGATTTATTGCCTCAGGGCGGGTATGAATAATTCATCAAAGTGGCATGCAGCAGGGCGTTTGCTAGGAGGGACTGGATTCATTACGATGCCATGTTGAGACTTTTCTGGCCTTTCTTCAATTCTATTTAAATAATATGCAAATAAAAAAGTCTTTTCCTCACATTCATCATTTCCCTATCCTTATCCCCTTCTCTTCATGCACTTCATCAGGGCATGGTGCTACTATATCCCAGCCCTACTGGCACCACAAGGCAGAGTATGAAGGGAGGGGAGCAGTGTGTCTGCACTCACCCGCTGTTTGCAAAACAAGAGCCGGGTGAAGGAGAGACTGTCTCGAAAGACCAGTTGACATTTTGTTGGTGCTTGAGTAAAGGGAATTATGGGCAGGCTGCTCTGCATGGGATCAAGCTGATTGTTTGGTTGCTAGTTGCCAGCATGTATGAATCCTCATGGAGAGCTGAATTTGTGCCCAAGATCACTATAAACCAGCAGCTCAGTTCAGCACTTGCCTAGGTCATGGAGAAGCTAAACAGTGCTCTACAGCATGGCTAATCAAAACTATACTGATACAGCACACAACAATTCTTCAACAACACTGTCATATTGTTTGGCCATAAATGAACCACAAAGGATTGAAGCCCAAAGCCACAGGACAATAAATACAGGCGCATTGTGTGCTGGATAAAGTCTCAGTATGATTTTGTCATGCTGGAAAGATCCTAATGCAGATTACAGAAGTCACAAGCTAATTTAATAACGTAATATCGTCTGGAATTGTTTTTTTCATCTTCAGCTTTCTGCTGTTGGACGTGGTTATTTAAGATTCTGAGCCTTCCTGTCTGATCTATAAAGCATGCACATTCTTCTCTGAACTTAGGCAATCGTAGGCTTGTGGTTAAGGAACCAGCCTTGCAACCGGAAGGTCCCTGGTTCGATTCCAAGTACCGACAAGTCATGG
>JAOUQV010000040.1:7482256-7496819 GCA_028565295.1 Aspidoras spilotus
AGATGTGTGAAATCGGTTAGTGTTTTCACACTTGAACCTGTTTAGTTTCAGACTGATGATCTTTTCTGCAGATGGAATTTAACAAGATTACTCTAAAATTGCCCACAGACTTCAAATTTAGATACAAACCCAATTACAAAAAAGTTGGGACAAAGTACAAATTGTAAATAATAAGAGAATGCAATAATGTGTTTTAGAATTCCATATTTTATTCAGAATAGAACATAGATGACTTATCTAATGTTTAAACTGAGAAAATCATTTAAAAAGAGAAAAATTAGGTGATATTACATTCCGTGCCAACACATTTTAAACGTTGGGACAAGGCTGTTTACCACCGTTAGACATCTTTTCTATTTACAACTGTCTGTAAACGTCTGGTGACTGAGGAGGCAAGTTGCTCAAGTTAAGGGATAGAAATTTGAACCCATTCTTGTCTAATGTAATATTCTAGTTGCTCAATTGCCTTAGGTCTGATTTGTCATATCTTCCATTTTATGATTTGCCAAATGTTTTCTATGGGTGAAATTTCAGTACCCGGACCCTTCTTCTACACGGCCATGATGCTGTAATTGGTGCAGTATGGGGTTTGGCATTGTCATGTTGGAAAATGCAAGGTTTTCCCTGAAAAAGACCTCTGGATGGGAGCATATTTTGCTCTAGAACCATTTATGGTGTCCTTCCAGATTTGTAAGCTGCCCATGCCACACATGCACTGATGCAACCCCGTACCATCAGAAATGCAGGCTTCTGAAATGACCGCTGATAACTTGTGTTGCCTTTCTCTAGTCCTAATGACACGGTGTCCCTGCTTTTCATAAAGAACTTTAAATTTTGATTCGTTTGACCACAGAACAGTTTTCCACTTTGCCACAATCAATTTTAAATGAGCTTTGGCCCAGAGAAGACATCTGCGCTACTGGATCTTGTTTAGAAACTGTGGTGTCTTTGAACTATAGACTAAAGACTGCCAGCTAAAGGCAATGGCAGATGCCACAGTGAATTCTGTTCACAGATAATGTTTTCTGGAAATTTTCCTGAGCCCATTTTGGGATTTCCAATACAAAATAATGTCTATATGTGATGTAGTGCTGTCTAAGGGCCCGAAGATCACGGGTTCTCCGATATGCACTGTAGATATCTCATTTTGGACAACTGTCAAGTCAGCAGTCTTCTCTATGATTGTGGAGACTCCATATAATATCTCAATTTTACACTGTCAAGCTCCTTTCTGATATCGCTTCACTATTTGTCAGTGCAGAATTAGGGGGATTGTTGTTCCTTTTTTCTTCTGAGAGCCGCTGCCGTTTCAAGTTGCTCTTATTATACCCAGTCATGTTAATGAACTATTGCCAATTGACCTAATGAGTTGCAATTGTTTGTACCTTTTTAACTTCCAGCCTCTTATTGCCCCGTGTGTTGCTGTCACGATATTCAAATTAGCTAATATTTGGCAGGAAAGTCCAAATTGTCTCTCTTTTGACGGTTGATATGTTGTCCATGTTCTGTTGTGAATCCAATATCAGTTTTTAACATTTTGTAAATTATTGCATTCCGTTTTTATTTACAGTTTGTACTTTGTCCCAAGTTTTTTAGAACTGTTTCTTTTCTTGTTTGGTTTCCTGATCATTCTGAATAGATTGTATTTACTGTTATGTCTTAAAAGCACTTTTGTAAGTCGCTCTGGGCAAGGGGGTCTGCTAAATACTTCAAATGTAAAATGTGGCATTAAGGTCTGCTGATTGTGCTGCCACTTCATAACAATAATCTTGTTGGTCTGGAAGCAGGATTTTGTCCACTTGCTGGTGTGTTTTTGTGCCATGTTTGTTAGTGCCAGGCGGCTAGTCTGGGTACTTCAGGCATATTCTGATTGTTGCAGTAGTCACAGGTCAATGAATATCTTCTTTGATTTTCCTGGAGTTGATCATTGGATTATTTTTGGCATTCTTGTTATACAATCTCTGCATATGGTAGTATTTCTTTTCCCATCATGTTTCATTTTTTCCGTTTTCAAGCAGTTGAGATCATTTTAGCTGAGCACTTTTTAGGTTTTTCCCTCTCCAACGACAGGTTTACTCGCTGAGCAAGGGCGAAAACCATCAAGTATTTGCTGCCCTCCTTCCTTAAATAGAGGCCATGATTGACACCTGTTTCTTCACAGAAGGAATGACCTCAATATTTGTACTCCAGACTGCTATTAATTTGAATACCTTTCATTAATTGAGTGAATACACCCATTAGCTGCATGAATGTCATGTCGATTGGATGCCCGTTACGCAGCTATACATAGTCATTATTCTTTCCCATGTTGTATAATGGGGCGGCACGGTGGTGCAGTGGTTAGTGCTGTAACTTTACAGCAAGAAGATCCTACGTTCGAAACACTGGAAATTTGTGTGTGGACTTTGGATGTTCTCTGCGGGTTTACGGGTTTCAGGGTGCCCCTGTTTTCTCCCGCATTCCAAAGACATGCATGATATGTTTATTGGTTTCTCTAAATTGCCAGTGAGTGTGTGTGTGTGTGTGTGTGTGTTTGCGCCATATATATGTGTGTGTGTTCCTGCCCTTAAAGCAGGTGTATAAAATGACTGAAAGAATGTTGTATAATGTTTTCTGGCAAAAACAGTAATGAAATACATCGGTGATGTTGGAGTGCTATTATTTTGAACAAAAATGTTTTGAATTAAGACCCAGTTCTGTAAAATGTCCTGGCTTTGTTATAGAAATTGGGTATTGATTATTATCTAGCATAACAGCACATTCTGTCTCAGTGTAGAAGAAAAGCAACTGCAGATCAATCATAAAACATTGGGCTCTTGCACGCCACTTCAGTGAGTGGCCTCTCCTCTCCTCTCCTCCTGCTTTATCACAGCTGTTTTATGTCACATCACCAAGACTAAAGATGTTATATGTAAATATATTACTTAGACTACGGAAAGCAGTGATATGTAATAATGTTTCTACAAAGTTTGTGTTTGAGACTTGCCAAGAAACAACAACAGCCAGATGCCAGTTACAGTACATGCCCATGCCCCTTGGTCACTTTAGACCCATTTCAGCTCTTGAAATACGGCTTGGATTAGTATGGATATGGTCTTGATATATAGTAATGAAGTAAGTTTTTTTTTTTTTTTTTTTTTTAATCGGGCTTAAGTTTCCTGAACAAGCCGGAGAGATTTCAAGACCAGCAAACCAGATTTTGTCTTGATCTGCGCCTCCGTTAGAATAGTCTCGGTCACCCCGGTAAACTCCTGGCTCAATTTTTTACGTCTGTAGTAAAGAACAAAACGCACTGACGTCATCTTTCAAACATGTCAGTGGTTTTTTTTCCACATAGACTGTTCAGATAAAAAAAATAGATATACATGAAAATGGGATTAAACGTATTAACCAGGATTACATGATTACGCGGGGTGTTTTAACAGGTTATTTTCGGTAATCAATCTGGCAACCCGGTTGCTGCGGCGCGCGCCTGCGGTACTAGTTGATCAGCGCGCGCGTTAGATTTAAATAGTCACCGTTACTCCGGCTGAGGGAAACACATTGATTTCACCCGCTACTGCAGCGTATAACTAATCTCACCGGGAGTTTTTCCCTTTCTTCCAGGATCAAACTAGACTTTTTTGGAAATGTCTAGGAAGCACGGAACGGCCAGTGTCCGGTGCGGGGAAAGGGAGATTGATTGAACCCTTGAGATTTTTTTTGTCGTTATGCGTGAATTAAATAAAATAAAGGAGGAGACCGCCATCACGAGAAGTGCGCGCGCTTAGTACTTTAAAGTTGCTTGTATCGATAAACGCGCTCCCTGTTTTATTTTTTTTCCTTCTCTTTGGGACACAAGTTAGAAGGATGTTTTTTTGCAGCACGACGATCACGACCATCCTCTTCCTCCTCCTGAGTGTTGGTGAGTGTGTTATTAATGTATAATTGGTAATAGGTTTTCAGGTTCATTTACGTTAGATTTAACACGATGACCGATTGTGTGCGTCTGTGAACAAATTCGACTGTGGTGCCACTGAGCTGGATTTTAATTATAGCACTGAAAATAATTTAATTTCCAAAGCTTCATTAATACACCAGCATTGAGACTTAATTCAGCAGTGTAATTAGGGCAATCTGCGTGTACACTGAACAAGCACTGGTTATGGACACCTGTTGACAGGTTGGCCCATCATTTTGATTAATTACAATTGTCTATCGCCATGTTGCAAGAGTTCCACCAGTTCACCTCTCTATTTCGAGGTTGGCTGGTGTGTGATCTTCATATGGATGTTTGTTGATTGTTCCTCCACTATTAGTAATCTCATGATGCCACAGTATGGGAACATGCTTCAGCTGGTACTGAGATGCAGATCAGATCAGAACCTTATCTGAGAACAGATTTTGACATAACCAACTGAGACACATCAGTGATCATGGGCAACCTGTCAAGAGTTTCTAATCCAGTGATCATTCAGGGCATGCATTTCGGTTATATCACATTGGACCTATGTGATAGCTTTTTACCCGTTTTCCCGTAATAAACATTTCATGCAAGCTGCAGACTGTGTAATGAGTGCATGGCTTCCTCTTGGCTGCTTTGACTAGATTTGGCAGTAAAGTGGATCATGGGAGTCTGGTTCGTAATTTTACACAATACTTGCTGTAATTATTTGTTAGAAAATACTAAATGAATGTATCTAATGTGCTACATACTGTACAGTACTGGTACTGAGGATTTAAAGATCAAAATTCTTTTCATAAGTGTGTGCATTGTATGTTCTCTATTGAATCATTTTCCTCAGAAATGGCGTTGCACGTCAGTGTGAAATGCGTCACTTGAATGATTTTGTCTTGATGTACATAACTGCCATGTTTCATGGCTGCAGGTCGGTGTGAGATGTTGCCTAAGAAGTTTGTGAAATCAACCCCAGAGCACCTGGACAAGAGCTATGGGAAGCTCTATAAATACACTCAGTGTAGCTACATGCTCAAACACCTTCAAGATGGAGAGCAAGTCAGTGTACATATGCCTCCTGATATTTCTGGACACTGGGTGTCTGAAAGGTACAGTCTCCATTCACAGTCACATTATCCTTTCTCTACAAATCTTGCATCATGTTATTCTTGTTTGTAACTGCATGGGATGCGCTGTGATGTATGAGATTGCTCAGTCTTAGGACTGATTCAATTTTTTTGTCTCTTTTCAAGCTGTGAGGTTAGACCTGGACCTGAATTCCTGACTCGATCCTATCAATTCTTCGTAAACCACACCTTCCAGGCTCTTCAGTTCTATTACATGGATAACCACTGCACAAAGCCAGCTTACACTCTATTCATTGAAGGCAGTCTGCAGCTCCATCAGGCTTCATGGCTTGTCCGAGGAGGCACTGAGTCTGACTACAAGCTGAGTCGAGTCCTGCTGGTAAGCCACAACCTGCCAGTGACCAAAGATCTCCAGATGAAACTGGAGAGAACTTGTGGCCTGACAGAGCATCTGAAGCCAGATCTCAGCTATGAGTTGTGGATAGAGGGTTCACATCGTGACTGCACCCAAGGCTTAGATTTCAGCATGCAGGAGCTGCAGCTGCTACGTGTAGAGCGGCGCTTTCGACCCAGTGAGCCTGACAGACAAGCAGAGGAGTTGTTTGTGGGGGACGTGCACACTGAACGCAGTGAGAGGCCGAATCACAGGCCTGTGGGCTACCAGCCCCCCCTGCAGAACGTCAAGGTCAGGGCGTCACTTTGTCCTTAGCATTTATATAGGAGCTGTAAAGTAAACACCCTGCTTTTTTCCCCTTGAAACTGGATCTCACTCATTTCTGTTGTGCATGCTTCCATCAACCAGTGTCCAAATTGAACTATGTAGTACTGTATGTTATACCCTTACCATCCATTTTATTAGAAACAGGCAAATATTTAGCCAGTCTATAATGTGGGTACAGTGCAAAAAATAAAATCATGCAGAAACAGGTCAAGAGCTTAACACTACACACAGGTTTCTGTAACTTTGATTATGGTATGGTTATTGGTACTAGAATTGCTGGATTGATTATACTGATCAGAATGGTGCAAAAAAAATCTTAGTTATGGTTAGATGAAAACAACTTGTTGACTGGTTTGACCTGCCAGGTAGGATGTAGTACGTAAAAAAAGCATTATATATAAACACTGGTGAGTAGAACAGTGTCTCGGCATGTACATAACCTTGAGCCTTAAGATGGATGCGCTACAACAGCAGGAATCCACTCATCTCAGCCAAGAACAGGAATCCGAAGCTTTGAGTGACACATACTCACTACCCTCATGATAGAAAAATTCTTGCCTATTGACCTATCATTTTTTTGCATTCTGTCATGCTTTTCTGCTCACCATGGTTGTAATGTGTGCTTTTCAGTTACTATAGACTTCCTGTCAGCTTAGACCAATATGTTTAATCTGATCTCTGATCTCACTAATCAACAAAAAGAGCCTAATTTGATTATTTAGAGATTTAACCAAAAGCTTCTCATGCATTAATATGGCCCAGTTTTACAATTATCACATGAGCAGCAAACACACACATATTAACATCACACAGCAGCTATTTGGTAACAACTCGGAATCATTTTATAATAATAAACACATCATAGAGTTGCACAAAAAAATAGAAATTTGATTTATACTGACACTTTCACAATACATGCCTTTAATGTTCAATTAACTACTAATACGAAGCCATAAATAGCTTAATGAAAACAAGTAGCAGTACAATAAATCATACAGTATATTACAAAGGTCCCTATGCCTATGAATATTAATAAGCTTCTTGGAGGAAGAAAGATGTTGACAGTCATGGTATTACTCTGTAGACCTCTGTCACATTGTATGTGCAGTCAAAAAACAAAAGTACACACATGACCTAAAAATAGATTAAATGTTTGACTGAAGCATGTATGATTTATGAAGTGCAGTGTATTTTAAAGTACAAGTCTACTATATTCTTGATGTCAATTGTAACATCGGAGTTATGATTCATTCATTTCGGAAAGGTTGCCCTCATCTTCCTGCGTGTGTGCTTTAGATAGTTGTCTTGCCCGTCCTTGTACACGCCGAGGGCATTATGTATTCATTGGCTTTCACTTTCTCTGGTCATGCAGTTTTGTTCTAGTCTGACGTCAACCACTCCGCTATTTCAAACAAGACTGATGCAGAACAAATATCAACATTTCCCTTGCTGTTTTAGTGTGATTTCAGCGGGTGTCAGAGAGTACCCATGCTGCTGAGCCACTTCTATCCCTTGTCTGCTTCAAAGGGAATAAGGAAATAGATCTGCAAAGGGCATCATTCTGAATTCCAGCTCTGACTTGGTGCGTGCCTAAGGCACTGTGGCAAGGCTACAGTAAAACTGCAGCCACACTTAAGAGCTGTACGAGAGTTTTCAGATGGATTAATACATTTAGTGTGGGCGGCTCACACCCATATACTAGTGCGCCACTCTTGGTTCTGAAGGCTACAAAAATGTGTTATGAAAGATGCAGTGTAGATGTAGTTAATGAATTCTAGTTAGAATTTAAATAATTTATTAGGTGCGTGTTGGCAGTCTTGGCAGTGGAGCAGCAGCAACTGATCAGAATGCAACCTCTTGCTTCCAATAAATATTCTAAGTGTCCTTTAACCTGGACACGTATTAGCAGGATTAATACAAGACAGTAACGTGTGATTGCCATAAGATTATTTTTACTCTAGTCATTATATTACTGTATAACTGAGTCAAAAACAGGTATTTAACCATTCCTGTGAAACTATTGTCTTAAAATGCAGTTAATGCTATGTATTCAGGTCAGTGGAAAGACATGCATACAGGTGCTAGTCATAAAATTAGAATATCATCAAAAAGTTGATTTATTTCAGTAATTTTATTCAAAAAGTGTAACTTGTATACTATACACATTCATTACACACAGACTGATATATTTCAAGTGTTTATATTATTTTGATTTGATGATTATAACTGACAACTAATAAAACACCCAAAGTATTTTAGAAAATTAGAATATTACTTAAAACCAATACAAAAAAGATTTTTTAGAAATTCTTTACAACTGAAAAAGTATGAACATGAAACCTATCAGCATGTACAGCACTCAACACTTAGTTTGGGCTCCTTTTGCCCGAATTACTGCAGCAATGTGGCGTGGCATGAAGTCGATCAGTCTGTGGCATTGCTCAGGTGTTATGAGCTCCAAGGTTGCGCCAATATTGGCCTTTAGCTGTTCTGCATTGTTGGGTCTGGCGTATCGCATCTACTTCACAATACCCCATAGATTTTCTATAGTGTTAAGGTAAGGTGAGTTTGCTGGACAATTAAGAACCTTAAACCAGGTACTTGTAGCTTTGGCACTGTGTGCACGTACCAAGTCCTGTTGGACAATGAAATTAGCATCTCCCAAAAGTTGGTCAGCAGCAGGAAGCATGAATGAGGTGTGCTAAAACTTCCTGGTAAACGGCTGCGTTTACCTTGAACCTTGAACACACTGGACCAACTCCAGCAGATGACATGGCTCCCCAAATCATCACTGACTGTGGAAGCTTTAAACTAGACGACCAAGTGACATGGATTCTGTGCTTCTCCTCTTTTCCCCCAGACTCTGACACCTTGATTTCCACAGAAAATGCAAAATTTACTTTCATGAGAGAACTTAACTTTGAACCACTCAGCAGCGGTCCAGTCCCTTTTGTCCTTAGACACTTCTAATGCTTTTGTTCTTTTTGTTTTATTGTTTTGTTCGAGTGGCTTGACACAAGGAATGCGACAGCTAAAACCCATGTCTTGCATATGTCTGTGCATGGTAGTTCTTGAAGCACTGACTCCAGCGACAGTCCAGTCTTTGTGAATCTCCACCACACTTTTAAATGAGTTTTGTTTTACAATCGTCTCCAGGGTGTTATTTATCCCTATTGCTTGTACACTTTTTCCTAACACAACTTTTCCTTTATCTTTCTATTAATGTGCTTGGATACAGAGCTCTGTGAACAGCCAGCCTCTTTAGCAACGACCTTTTATGTCTTGCTATGCTTGTGGAAGGTCAGTGGTAGACTTTTGGACAACTGTTAAATCAGCAGTCTTCCCAATGATTGTGAAGACTACAGAAATAGATGAATGGACCATCTAATGTCCGTTGCAGGTGTTTTGAGTTAATTCGCTGATTAGAGTGTAGCACCAGGTGTCTTCAATATTGAACCTTTTCACAATATTTAAATTTTATGAGATACCGAGTTTGTTTTTATTAGTTGTCAGTGAATTTCTGTGTGGAGTTTTCATGTTGTCCCTGTGTTTGCGTGGGTTTTCTTCGGCTCCGGTTTCCTCCCACAGTCCAAGAACACACTAGGTAAATCGGAAATGCTAAATTGTTATTAACTTGTGTATTGATATGTGACTTCGCGTATAATATGAGACTTGTGTATGAGTATGACTGTGTTTCCTGTCATTAGAATAGAAACTGGTGCTGAGGATGGCATTAAACAATAAATAAATAAATGAATATTAGTTAGTTATAATCAAATTAACAGAAATAAACACTTGAAATATATCAGTCTGCGTGTAACAAATGTGTATAATATACAAGTTTCACTTTCTAAATGGAATTATGGAAATAAATCCACTTTTTTATGATATTCTACTTTTTTATGACTAGCATCTGTATGTCTTAAACTAGAGTTTGAATGAAACTGATATAATTACATGCACAGTCCACATTCCTTACAAAATCTTCCCAGTCTTAGAAAGATGACGAGAGCCATTTGTTACTCACCAGAAACCAATTACACCAAAGCAGATGATCTAGGATTAAATCAAGATTTATTTACTAATCCTGTTCCAATAAAAAAACGTTTAAATGTAAAGAAAAGATGGAATTAAACTCTTTACACCAGAATTTACACCAGCATCAAGACCACTACTTCCTCCTTTGTGCAAGGAGGAACAGGTGGAGCACTGCCAAAGCCATGCAAAATGACCTCCAGGAGGCCACTAATTTGCAAGTTTCTGCTCAAACTGTGAGAAACACACGAGGGCGGAATTGGTCCTCTGCATTTAACCCATCCGTGCAGTGAAACACACAAATACACACACACACTGCCCGGAGCAGTGAGCAGCCAGCACAATGGCCGGGGAGCAACTGGGGGTTAGGTGCCTTGTCCAAGGGCACTTCAGCCATGACTTGTCGGTACTTGGAATCGAACCAGGGACCTTCCGGTCGCAAGGCTGGTTCCATGACCACAAGCCTTCAACTGCCCCGCGTGCCCCTGTGCTCCTCATAGTTGAGAGCAGGTTCAAACTGAGCACATGTGTCACAGACGTGAGACGCTAGAGACACTGTAGAGAACATTCTGCTGCCTTCAACATCTTCCAGCTTGACCGATTTGAAGGTTGGTCAGTAATTGTATGGGGAGGCATTTCTTTGGAGATTTCTTTGCACAATGTGCTATTCAGAGGTACCCTGATTCCCATTAGTTGAGATCCTTAGACCCATCATGTGACCATATGCTGGTGCAGTGTGGCCTGGTTTCCTTCTGATGCATGACAATGCTAGGCCTCATGTGGCTCAAGTGGCAGAAGTTACTGTATGATGAAGGTATTGATGCTGTAGACTGGCCAGCCATTCCCCAGACATTAATCCAGTCTTGGACATCATGTCTTGCTCTATTCAGCCACGTTGTACCACAGACAGTCCAGGAGTTAACTGATGCTTTAATCTTGGTCTGGGAAAACATCTGCCGTCTTCATCAGGAGCATGCCCAGGCGTTGTAGGGAGGTCATACATCCATGTAGAGACAACACACACTACTGAACCTCATTTAACTAGTTTTGAGTAATCTCCACAGACGTTTATTTTGAGTACGATTCCGAATCCAGACCTCCATGGGATAATCATTTTGTTTTACACCATTTGTTTTCCTCTATGTCATTGATAAAGATTTACAACTGGAATATTTTATTCATCGAGATCTAGGATGTTATTTTAGTCTCACATTTATTTTTATTTTAATCAGTGTATATAAACCAGCACTAGGGAAAGTATCTATACTCTATCCGTTTCAGCTTGTTCGACAACATGGCTGAATTTATTTTCTGCATAGGATTTCTAATCTACAATATGTTGGGGCAGCTAAGACTTGTGCTTGTTGCGTTGGTTTTTCCTAATAATTATTTAATTTCTGTTAAATTTGGCTTATAAAGATTTCAACCACTAACCTGTTTTTAATGTTAACCACAAGAACAAGTCCTTGTCCAGTCCAGTCCAGCCAAATACATTCATGGATTTTGTTTTACTTCATGACCCAGTGGTGTTTTAGTAGGTTACATACTTCATAGTGATGTACATGGTTAATGCTCGTAGCTCTATTCTATTTGACTCTTTGTGAAAACGAATCCCCATGTTGCAATGTTATAAATGTAACTATTCAGGGGCTTTGCACAGAAATCAATCAAAAACTCATTTGTGTGCTATAATTTTAATTTATATAAATTCTGAGCTTCTTATCTCTTTTGCAGACATATGACAATAGCTGTGTTGCGTGTAAGAAAATCTCTGTAGCAGACTTGTATCATGCACCAGTTCTGCTATCTCGGATTGATCAGCCCCTGCATCTCTACGGAAATTGGGTTAGTAAGCGCTGTGAGGTCCGTCCTGGGGTCCTTTTCCTCACTCGTCATTTTGTCTTCCATAAGAAGAGCAACATCTGGGAGGGCCACTATTACCACTTCACAGACCCTGTCTGCAGACATCCCACGTTCAGCATCTCTGCTAAAGGTCACTACAGTCAAGGCATTCCCTCCACTAGAGTCATGGGAGGCACTGAATACACTTTCACAGGTACACCAAGTCTGTTAACGCTCCCCAGGCATTAATTATTCAGCAGGTGGTGCAGCTGCTAATGAGCAAGTGTGACTCAGCTTTTATGTGTAAAGCTATAAAATAATTGTCCTGGGTACAGAACATGAACATCAATATACTACATATACATTATTTTTTGCTCGCCATTAACTGAAAAGCATAGTATTATAAAATGAATTAATTGTGATTCATTTTCTGATCTTTTTGCAGTGACCCAGATGAAGGTCACTCCTATGGATGTGGCCACAACCTCTCTTCTGAACATTTTCAGTGGTAATCAATGTGGAAAACAGGGCTCCTGGAAGCTGGGGGTCCAACAGGACGTGACTCCAACAGCAGGCTGTGCTGCTTTGGGTATCCGTTTGCCTCACACTGAATACGAGCTCTTCTACATGGGACAAGATTCAGCTGGACACCACCTCCTCTTTAATGGACAGAGACCTACTAATGGCTCTAGTCCCGACCAGCCTCACAGGCGTGCCACGTCCTTCCAGCCGCCGCTGATGCACTGCAGTGCTGGGCAGAACAGTGTTGAAGAGGAGGGAGACCATCACTTCAGGCTTGGGAATAGATGCAACATACAGACCCCATGCCTGGTACAGGCCGTCGTTTTGGTCACGTTAGTGTTTACTGCCATATAGGGATCAGATAAGCAAGTGTTTACTTGTGTTTGTGTGCACTCACTTTCTGCTCAGAACACAAACAAAATGCTGAAGTAAAGAGAAACTGTCCTAGCTACAGATCTCGACTTATGTAACTCACATGACTAATTCATTATATTCACACGTTGTTGTACATTGTGAAACTGCTTCAGCAATCTTTGTGTTCGCACATTACATGGATAATGTAACCTTAACAAAAATAATCACATCATATCATATACACTGGTCAAGAGAAAAGCATGCATGTTACACAGTAATAGTAAAAGTTGCTCAGATATCTGTCATCGGCATGCATCAAAGAGATCAAATTTCTATTTTAATGAACATTCTAAAAGTATGGACAGAGATAAAGCATACACTGAAACAAGAATGTTAGATATTTTTATTTAATTTCTCTCATTTCCTAGTGGCTCAATGTTAAATACATATACAGTCAGAGTGGTCATTTTGGAGTTGCCTCACAAATGAGTATATAATTTGCATAAAGTAAATGCTAAGACTTAATGTAAGTGTAAGCTGTCTGTCCGGTGACCGAGAGAAAATAATGTACATGGAAGGAGGCACAGAATCTCAGCTGAATTCTTCACATTCAAGAAAATAAAATGATTGTAAATGAGAAGCTCAGGTTCACTGTGAAAATGCCAACCAGCAAGACACAGCATCGTGGTTTTTACCCCCCGCCCCCCAGGTTTTACATTTTCATACAGGATTAGAATGACATGTACAAGACACTAAAAACATTCCAAAACTTATTACATCACAAAGAAAGTAAGATTCATTTTATTTATTCATCATAGATTATTTTTTTCATTATCATCAAGGTCTCGACACAGTGCCGGCAATCTGACTGCAATAGATGTTTTAATTAAGAAATGCACATTTAAATCTGTCCCACCCTTGGAAGGAAGAAGAAGAAACACCCCTCACCAAAAAAAGAAGAAAAACAAATAAAGCCCAAAAAGAATAAGAAACAAAATGAAGGAAATTTTTGTTCTTCATGTTTGTGTGTGTGTGTGTGTGTGTGTGTGTGTACTAATCATGTGAAATTGCAAAAAGGCAAGGCCTGTTTGAATGATTCTGTACACAGACGAATTTTTCCGCCGCTTTAGGCCAGACTAGCACTGATGCAACTCTGAACGACAAGAACACACGCTTTGCACCTCAGGCCCAAATGACACTGGAAGAAGCTGGATAGAACACACGCATTTATCCTACAACACAAACTTGCCCAGGAAGAATCCAATGAAGATCGCCGCAATAACCACAAGCAATGATGGAAGTGATTTGGAACTGGTTTCCTTCCTCACCATGGCTGCTGTGCTCGAGACCATGTTGTCTGAACGCTGGGCCTTCCTCAGTCGCAGGCCCTCATCCTAACAGATAAGGAATAATTATATATGTTAAGTGTTTGTGACGTGTGTCTGTGATACTTTGAGCTGTTGCTGTAATAATTGTTCTGTTCTGTATAGTGCAAATTTTCTTTTACTTTACCTTAAGTTGTCGGTTCTCATTTCCCAGTTTGCTCACTTCTGACTGCAGCCTCTTGCACTCCTCCATGAGTTTTCTCATCTCTGTATCATCCATAGCCATGCTGCTGAGCTTGGCTGCTGAGGTGCTGTCTGCCTTTGAGGCGTTAAGGACGGGGGCAGCTTTGGTCGGATCTACGTCATTCTGTTCAGGACAAACGCAAGCAGGATTAAACAGTTGAAAAGAGTGAAGGAAAAACAAAATGTTTAATGAGGGGAGGACTGGAACTAGTAGACAGATCTAAACCTGCTACTTTGTAAATCTCAAAAGAATAGAAATATATTTTTACTTATCTGAAAAAGAAAAGTTTAGACACACCTGATAATTTTCATGATATTTCTTTATAAATCACTGGTTGTTGGAATCAGTAATTTGAGTTAAATGTATGATATTGCAGACAAACACAGTGATATTTGAGAAGTGAATAAAATGTAAAGGTTTTACACAAAGTGTGTAATAATGATTGAAAGTAAATTAGACAGATGCAGAAATTTAAGCACCGTGTTGTTTTATAGA
>JAOUQV010000040.1:7518144-7528568 GCA_028565295.1 Aspidoras spilotus
AAATTTGGAATGGGGTTATATTCTCCACTAAACAGGCAAGCAATGGCGATTTTAAAAGTGGAATCGGGCCCGTTCCACTTTAGTACAGTGTGAGTGCAGTCTAGCAGGGGAGTAGTTCAAGGGAACCTGTGAAGGCTTTGTGCACATCTAGAATGTATTCTTGCCCTGTACTGGGTGGTAGGGCCTAGACCCACTGCCATCCTTCCCTTTTCTAGTAACGACTGGTTTTACATGTTTTACACTGTACAGTTTATCCCTGTTTCATGCTAGTCTATAAAGGTCAGGCTTACTCTTATTTGACTATCATTGACTTGATTATGAGGAAGTTTTTGTGCCCTGATTTGTACTTGCCTACACAGGACAAATTCTGCCTATCCTTTTATTGTCTGTGTATGTATATCTATATGTATGTCTGTGGTTGTTTGTGGTAGACCTAATCTTTTTTCCCTGAACAATATTATACATTACAACTTCTCATTATAGCTTATAAAATTGGATCTTAGAATTAATTGAAAATATTTGTTTGATTTGCTAGTTTTAGCAATGTAAATTTTACCAAAATGGCTTCACTGTTAATTTTTTCTTTTTTTAATATTCATTTTAATTCTTAATGAGCAAAGGGGAAAAACTCCCAGAGCTGGAAGAAACATTTAGAATATCCAGAAAATGTACTAATAAATAATGGCTGGGAATGGTTTCCTTTTCATTTGTGGCCTAATTTTCCTCCTCTTTTTCACTGTCTTCCTGTCCAGCTGCCGCGTTTTTTTCAACTCTGTTCAGATAATGTTTGGGGAGTGCGGAAGGCTTGCGCAGAGTGCTTCATGACCGTGTCCTCTGCAACCTCTCAGGAAGTGCGCAGGACCAAACTCTCATCTCTTTTCATCAACCTCATAAGTGACCCCTCCCGCTGGGTGCGTGACTTCCCTCTTCCCTGGGCAACTGATGTTTGTGTAGATAAATGGTATTTTCTCCCCTGGAATCTAGGCCAGGGTCATTATTTACAGATGAGAAGTGCAGGGTTATATTTTTATTTTAAATCATTTTTTATTATAATTACATTTTTTCTTTTTTGTATGAAAAATATTTGATATTTAAGTTATTAAAATCGACATTTGTAGGTGATTGCTGAATGTAGTAAATAGCTAATGCTGAACACACTATGGCTAACAGGTGCGCCAGGCAGCATTCCAGTCTCTGGGCCAGTTCATCTCTACATTTGCCAGTCCAAGCACTAATGTTGGCCAGTACTTCAAGGAGGGCACAGAAGAGTCTGACTGTACAGGACAGCAATTGCATAGCCGGTAGGAGTTATCTTTATAACAAAATATTTTGATTGAAAATTTCATACTATTATGTTTACTGAGTTATGTGACGCGAACTCCTACGAAGATCGCTTTCAGGAAGTGGAAACCTCTGCTGGTACTACAATAGTATAAAATATGTGTTAAACACTTGATTTATAAACTAAAAACACTATCTGTGTTAGTTTTGCCAGTAAATTTGATTGTTTTATTTAGTCTTTTGACAAATATGTGAATACATTTTAGTACTAATGTATTAACTAAAAAATAATTAAGATTTAGGTCAATTATTATAAGAATATAGTAACACACACGTTTGCAGAAATAAATTGTGGGATTTAATTATAATAATGATGAACATAAAATTGAAACTGAGTGTAATAACTACAAGGAAACAAACATGAGACGTGAAATGCGAGCGTAATGACATGCTATATTAGAATGAATCTTGAGATTGTGGCATTTTTGACAAAAACAGAGTAGAAATCCATACAATGATGTTAATGCTCAGTAGTTGAAATGATACAAAACAGAACTTCAGTAGGGATATAATCAGATATGAAATCACAGATGGAGTGTTTTTATGTGAAGGAGTATAAATGTAGTCTGGATGTGTACATGGAGAAACTGAGAGTCAAAATAAAAGCTAAAGTAAAAATGTATTGTTATTTTTCACAAACTAATGCTATAACTTGGACAGTCTATCCCTGTCAAACAGAGCACATCTGTTAAGCCAACCATCACAAAGTGATGACTGAGTTATTCGTCATCTGTTTCATGCATACTGATTTGTCTATAAATGGTCATTTTGTGGGACAGGAAATCTTTTATTTAAAGCTTTCCATATTCATGATGAAATTAAAAATATTAATATTCGATGTAATTCTGAAGACTGAATTAACCACGGGCCTCTATTAATTGACATTTATGCAAATATAAATTAAATAAAATGAACAAATACTGTGAAATACCAAAATGCAGTCAGACGTTTAAATACAGTTATACACAATTTTGGGCATACTGTCCAGTCCTAGACAATAGACATGGCTTTCTGTATTGGGCAATGTCATGCCGGAACTTGTTTTAGCCCTTTAACAGTTAACAGGAATTGTAATGTTACAGCATACAGATGCATTATATACTGTTGTCTGCTTCCACTTTTGTTGCAAAAAGCCCCATTATGGGTGTTGAGGTCAATTTTCTTCATAAGTCTTTTGATAATTTCTTCTTTTACACTATCCAGGGCTGGTGAGAAATCCACAAGCACTAACACACCTGCTACAGAAGAGAGTCCTTCAAGCCTGCCACATGAAGAAAACTCTTCTTCTCAGCCTAACTGCATTTCCCAGAATCCTCCATGTGTTCAGGAGCACTGTGAAGGTCATCTATGTCAGTCAGATCGGGAAAGTGTGGATATAGCTGTAGAGGGTGGAGGAGAACAGGCAGCTGAGGCTTTACCTTTGGATGAGTCCTGTTGCCATATTGATACAGACAGACCTAGTCCAAATGGCTTTTCTGAATTTGGTTATCAAGACCAAGATCAACTGGATAAGGATCCTCAGTGCTCGCCAACCCCAAATCCAATAGCACAAGACAGCCCCTCAAACACCACTAAAGGCCCTGTGGAAGAGAATCCTACGCAATCAAACCTGGATACCACGGGTAGTTCAGAGCTTCCCTCTGATGCACTACAAAACCATGTGGCAGAGAAAGTGGAGATACCAGATCAGGAACTGTATAACTCATTCCACTATTGGAGGACACCTATTCCACAGATAGATCTTGACCTTGAGCTGTTGGAGGAGAAGCGCAACCATGACAATGATTTTTCTGCTTCCAGCTTGTCTACCCATGTCACCACATCGGCTCTAGACAGAAAGCAGCTGGAGGAACTTATTGAAAATCTGGAGCCACACATTGATGACCCTGATGTCAAAGGTAATGATTAATGTCTTTCTGTTCTTTTTAATTTATCATTGTGTGAATATTGGAATGTACAATAGAAACATGTTGGTTTGAGGATTTGCAAACCCGATTCCAACAAAGTTGGGACAAAGTACAAACTGTAAATAAAAATGGAATGCAATAACTTACAAATCTCAAAAACCGATATTGTATTCATAGTAGAACATAGACAACATATCAAATGTCGAAAGTGAGACATTTCATGCCAAATATTATTTGAAATTTCGTGACAGCAACGCATCTCAAATTTGGGACGGGGCAATAAGAGGCTGGAAAAGTTAAAGGTACAAAAAAATTGCAACTCATTAGGTCTATTGGCAATGGGTCATTAACATGACTGGGTATAAAAAGAGTATCTTGGTGTGGCAGACAATTTTGAATAATCTCTGTGCCCAAGGATCAAGGGTGGAAAACCATACTGGGTGCTCGTGCTCTTCGGGACCATAGACAGCACTGAATCAAATACAGGCATGCTTCTTTATTGAAAATCACAAAATGGGCTCTGGAATATTTCCAGAGAACATTTTCTGTGAACACAATTCCCTGTGCCATCCGCTGTTGCCAGCTAAAAATCTATAGTTCAAAGAAGCCGCTGTATCTAAACAAGATTCAGAAGCGCAGACATTTTTTCTGAGCCAAGGCTCATTTAAAATGTACTGTGGCAAAGTCGAAAACTGTTCGGTGGTCAGATGAAGCACAATTTGAATTTCTTTATGGAAATCGGAGATGCCAGATCATTAGGACTAAATAGGAGAAGGGCGACCCAAGTTGTTATCCGCGCAACATATGTTCCCATTCAGATGATTTCTCTTTTCAGAGAAGACCAGGGCAGAACGGTGGCGCAGTGGATAAGACCTTGCATTTTTTAACATGACAATGCCAGACCACATTCTGCAGCATAATTGTAGCTTCATGGCTGCGTCGAAGGGTCCGGGCACTGAACTTTCATCCATAGAAATCATTTGGCGACAGTTGAGCAACTAGAATTCTATGTTGGACAAGAATGGATTAACATTTTTATCCCTCAACTTGAGCAACTTGTCTCCTCAGTCCCCGGACGTTTACAGTATGTTGTAAAGAAAAAAGGGGATGTTTCACAGTGGTAAACATGACCTTGTCCCAAACCTTTGAGATTGTCACAGTTTAACGTCACCTTATTTTTCTCTTTAAATGATACAATTTCTCAGTTTAAACAGTTAATGTCATCTATGTTCTATTCTGAATAAAATATGGAATTTTGAAACTTTCACATCATTGAAACTTCCTCTTCCATTTTTATTTACAGCTTTTTCCCAACTTTTTTTAAATCGGCTTTGTATAAACGCACATAAATTAAGTGCATCCCTTTTCAAATAATTGTTCATACTCTTCTGTCACACACACTTGTCTTATTCCAAGTAGTAAGCCATAACAACTGTTACTGATATTAATGATACTTTTGGTGTTTTTTCTTCTTCTTCTGTATTTGTAATATTTATTTATTTGTTGTCTGTGGTTAATATTCCAATTTGGAACAGCTATGCCTAGTGATGTCCCACTTGTGTATTATAGCACTCTCTACCATTCAAAGTTTCAATGGCATTTGTGGGTGAAAAAATAAGAATGTTATGAGACGGCGTTTCGAAAAGCTTTTATTCATTAAAAAGGTCTTCTTCGCAAAGTGGAGCTAGAGTGCTTTTGATCTTGTACATCACAGCGTAAACAGAGTGCAATCAATCTGTTATTTGACATGATGGGTCAGACTGGTACCATGTCTGATCATGTCAAATTTGTGTTTCTACCTCAAAAATTGTCTGAGTTATGGCAGTTTGAATATCTCCTCAATTTTAAGTTGATGGGAAGTTTTGGGCACAAAAATGGGCACAGCGGGCACCCAGTTAGATATTTCTCTATTATTATAATGTAATGACTCAGAGGGACAGTCAACTAACCAAACAAATACAAAGAGCTTGCATTTGTAACCAGACTTGTAGAACAATGTGAGCAACTGATATAAGGTCATATTGACAATGTGCAGTAAAATAATATAAAATAATAATAATCATTATAATAATAATAAATCAAAAACTGTGTTGCAGACAAATATTTGGTAGCCACTCACTTATTTCCAACACTTTATGTGAGGGATTTCAGGTTACATTGAGTTGATTATGATGATGATGATATTGGAGTTATACTGGTGTTATAAAATATCTGATTAAGTCTTGAAATATGAATATGCTGTGAAAACATGCAAGACAGCAAGTTTTTCCTCGTCTCTGTAATTAGAGAAAATTGTCTTGTATAAACTTCATGATTATCCTGTTTAATGTCTGTAGATCTGTTTTGCGACTGTTACATTATTAAGTGCTGATGAAATAAATCTGAAGACCGACATAGGTTTAGAAAGGTCTGGAGGAAAGGCTCTGGTTGACTCTCTTATTTGTAAGCAAAGACTCTTGTGTGTTTAAATGTATACTAGTTAACCTTTTGTGCAATATCTCAATGATTATGTATTTGAGGTAATATTTTAATTGGTTAGAATGTTGGACCACAGGTTTAAAAGATTGCATTAAGCCATGAGAGTGGCGGAGGCTCTCGGGCTTATTCTTTTGTCTCTGTTGAAAGGAAATGTGCTCAAGGAAATTGAGCAAACATTAAATAGAAAAGGGTGTGTTAACAATACAACCGAACACCACAATGCTTTAATGTTAAGCAATATCAGTTTCTATACCTTAAACCAGAGAGTTTTTTTCTGCTTGTTTGTGATGTATGCCTTAAGCGAAGTTAGGAACGTCACAACAGAGTATTACTTTACAAATTCTTGTTAAATACTGTTTGAATTGAGCTACTTCCTGTCTTTGTGGGGCATATGCATGCTGCTGCTATTAATGCTTATAAGGTGTGATTGCCTCAGTCCCAAAATAGAGCAGGTCCTATTTTTCTGTTTTCTATCCCTTGTAATAGAAGCACAAGTTTGGCTGCTGTTTAATCTGATGTCACTGCTATTAATTTCATTTAAAACGTTAGTCTGTCCTGTGTGTAATCTTTATTTTGATAAGTTTTTATATGTACTATTATACTAGGCTTAAAAAAATTTAAACTTTTGTTTTCAATGTCCCAGCCCCAAAGAAATTGTAGTGTTTTGACAAAAGATTGCACTGGTCCTCAACCTAATGTTTTGAATTTTCATGGCTGATTAGAACAAACAATTTAACTAATTGTGATCATGTCGACTGATTTAAAAAAAAATACTTTTTATATTAGTGGTTGCCATTTTTTATTAATACTGAAGAAAAAACAGTATGTCCGCAATTTGCTTTTATCTAAATATGAATCAAGATTTGTCTCACCACCAGTCTTTAAGAGACATGATGTTTTTATGATAAGTGATTTTCATTTCATTAAAAAAGATCCATACCTTCTGTCCCTATTTTGTAATACTATGTAATCTGAAACAGTCCATGCTATACTGATACTTACTGTACCTTTTTATGATTTGTCCAAAAATATTATTGCTTTTTGAATGATGTAATCCTATTGCCTCAAATACTAAAGCTATGCCGTGTTGACAGCAAGGTGTTTGGAAAACTAAGGTTGCTAATGTTTGATTATTCCCCTTAGAGGCATAACTTATAGGAAAGGCACTGCTGTAGTTAAGAGCTGGGTGGTATTGCAACAAAAAATAAAAATTGTGATTTTTATTGTGACCAATTATTGTCAATTAAAATTTTACGTCCAGCATGATAAAATTAAAATGCACAATTTCAAAGTTATTTTTACATAAAAGTGTCTGTTGTAGTTCAGAACCATAAACCAAGTGCTGCTGAGATGTGTCTTTTGCAATATAAATGCTATAATGTCAGGTATTTCTTTTATTATTTTTTTTTCTCTCTCCATTCTTCTGGTCTGTGCTTGTCAGTGCAAGGCAGTGAAAGCCAGGTTTTATGGAATCTTCATGTATAGGGTTTGGAATTAATTGAAAATATTAAAAGCCCGCAGGATAGTGCTGTGGCCACAGCAAGAGGACCCGGGTTCGGTACCCGGATGGGGCGACCTGGGAATTTCTGTGTGGAGTTTGCATGTTCTCCCTCTGTTCATGTGGGTTTTCTTTGGGTACTCCGGTTTCATCAGTCCAAAGACATACACTCTAGGTAAATTGGAAATGCTAAATTGTCACTAACTTGTGTATTGAAATGTGACTTTGTTGGTGAATATGACTTTGACATTTCACATGATCACATATGAGAATTGTGTATGAGTATGACCGTGTTCCTGTCAATTCTGAGGTTGACGTTAAACAGTAAATAAATAAATCAATATTATTATTCGAATATCATGTGAAAATGATGGTTCAAATTAATCAAATAATGGTGAATATCGCACAGCACTGATGTGGGGTTTTAGGGTTCACTCACAGTGTATCTACCAAGACATCATGGGTTTAGAAAAAAATAACATTACTTTCAAATGTTCATTGTACTTTTTTTACTCAATATGACCCTGTATCAGTTGTTCGCATTGTTCTACCAGTCTGGTTACAAATGCAAGCTTTTTGACTGTCCATCTGCGACCCAATAAAAAGTCATTACATTATTTTTTTCCCCCCATGATTTTAAGAACAAAAGACCGCATTTTCTCTTACACAGGCTGAAGAACAAAAAATATGGTTATTTTGCCACTGGAAATCTCAATTACAACCATGCCAAAGATCTACCTTATGACGTTTATATTTCTAGACATGAATGAAGGAGCAACATGGACAGAGTCATTGTGAAGTATAACAAATACAAAATCACATAGAGGAGGTGTGCATATCCGAGCATTATAACAAGTTAGATACATATCTTGTTGGACCACCTCTAATCACTTACTTAAAACAACAGTAGTTTAAAGATATGTGCATAATTATGTTTTGTAATAAGTAAATGCGATATGCTAAATTGTCTGGGCCTAGGCCCGAAGGGGTGAGGGTTGTGTCAGTAAGGGCATCCAGTGTAAAACATTCGCCTGATTGTAATGCGTGATTCTGTGGCAACTCGTGGTGGCAGGAAAAAGCAGAAAGGTGGTGGGGAATAAACTGAAATACCAAAATAGCTAATCTTATATATATATATTTTTTATTAACTATTGTAATTTTAAACTGTGTATTATGGTGTTAAACAGTTTGCGATGGGCACATGCTTCTCTTGGGAGAAGTCTGTGGTACGATGCATACCTGTGTGACATAATAGGCCAGGTCTATGTTAATCATGGGTTTCGCTCGCATACCAAGCTCATGTTTAGACCTGTGTTTACATGGTCGTCTATAAAGCATGTATAACAGGCAGACATTTCATTTTTTTGGTTAGGATGCATGAAATGTCTATTAAAAGCACTTTAACAATATTCCACATGCATATTTCTCACATAATCAAGTAAATGAATTATGCACTCCTAAACATGGTATAATGTTGTTTGTGTATAACAGCACAAGTGGATGTGTTGACGGCAGCTTTGAGAGCCACGTCATTAGACACTCATGTTGATGAGGCATTCCTGGAACCTCGGCAGGCTCATGATAACCCATTTAGCTCTTGTCATGTCCCTTTCATTGACTCTTCTGATTTAGAGGTATGAACAAACGTTTAAGATCCAAAATCTGATGTAATTTGCATATCTTCATCATAATGCCCTTCTGTGATTACTGTTTCTGTACACTCCTATATTAGAGTGAGTCATTCATCATTAATCGTGAGGTGTTTGTATTTCAGAGCAGAGATTCCACCCTACAGGTGAGTCATGGTGATGATTCTGAGTTAAGTGATGGCAGCAGTCCCGAAGAGGAGAAGAAATTTAAGCAACAGGTAAGACATATTTGCCTGCTTTTCTTTTTCTTTCTTTCTTTCTTTCTTTTTTTTCTCTTGCTGCGTTGATATTGCAGGGTTTAGCATGTTCATACTTGGTTAGGTACAAAAACAGGCTGTTGTTCCAGCTTGTTTCATTGCACTTGTGTGCAAATGTTCAGCAATGCTGCTTATAATTGTGCTGAGGTAAAACGGTCACATTCCCTTTTTAAACATGTTTTTTGTCTGTGTGATATGGTGTAGGATGTGGTCCCTCAGGCACTGTTGGATCAGTACCTGTCTATGACTGACCCGTCCCGGGCCCAGACAGTGGATATGGAGATTGCTAAGCATTGTGCGTACAGCCTGCCTGGTGTGGCAATGACGCTGGGCCGCCAGAACTGGCACTGCCTCAGAGACACATTTGAGACCCTGGCTTCAGACATGCAGGTGTCCTAAAACTGCACCTCAGAATATGACACTTAAACATGCTTAACCGCTCTTCTGTAACATGCAGGTGCTTCTGCATGCATTTTGCTGCTTTTTTTTGCTCTAAACTTATTAACTTTTAATTAATAATCTAATGTCTTTACTACAGCTTTAGTTACCTGTTTCTCTCATGATTCTTTGTTTTTCACTGTATTTTAATCTTTTATTTTTCTCCAATCTCTGTTAACTTGTCTCATATTTGTCAGACACTTTTACACTTGATGGTCTCTCTTTCCTTGTCTCACCCTGTTTCAGTGGAAAGTAAGGCGGACACTGGCTTTCTCTATTCATGAATTAGCCCTGATTTTGGGTGATCAGCTGACTGCTGATGACCTGGTGCCTATCTTCAATGGCTTTCTTAAAGACTTGGATGAAGTGCGCATTGGCGTCCTTCGACACCTCTATGATTTCCTCAAGGTTAGTCACATTTGTGGTGTATTTTCCTTTCTTCTAAGTTCCTGAGTTCTTTTCATGTTTTTGTACAGTGTGTACAGAAAGTATTCAGAACTCTTTAAATTTTTCACTCTTTGTTTGAAAAGTTTATTTTATTTTGCAGTAATGTCCTGGAAAATAAAAGAAATTTGCCAGGACATTAAAAGACACTTATAGCAAGGAGTCTTCGTGGGAACGATGCAACAAGTTTTCACACGTGGATTTGGGTATCCTCTGCAATTCTTTCAATTCAGTATTATTTATAAAGTGCTTTTAACAATGGGCATTGTCCCAAAGCAGCTTTGCAGAAAACATTTTATCCCAGATGAGTAATGGTGGCAGGGAAATACACACACACAGGGGTTAGACAATGAAACTGAAACACCTAGTTTTAGACCACAATAATTTATTAGTATGGTGTAGGGCCTCCTTT
>JAOUQV010000040.1:7578817-7594608 GCA_028565295.1 Aspidoras spilotus
TTACTGATGGCGTACTTTCAACAGAGATGATATTTGGCATTTCTTGGTTGTAATGAGTGGCTATTTGAGTTACTGTTGCATTTCCATCATCTCGAACCTATATGAAAAATTTCCTCTGACCTCTCACATCAACAAGACATTCTTGTCCACACAACTGCTGCTCAATGGATATTTTCTGTTTTTTTTGGACCACACTCTGTAAACCCTATAGATCGTAGCGTGTGTGAAAATCACAGTAGATCAGCAGTTCCTGAAATATTTAGATCAGCACATCTATATTCAAAGTCACTTATATCACCTTTCTTCCCCATTCACTTGATGATCAGTTTGCACTTCCATAAGTTCTCCTGACCACCTCCACATGCCTAATTGCACTGAGTTTTGGCCACGTAATTGGCTGATTAGATACTTGGGTTAACAAGCAATTGAACATAATAAAGTTGCATGTGAGTGCAGTTCCTTTGTATTAAGAAGATTGGCAAATTTAATTCGGATGATCTGACGAGCTCAGCATAGCAACTGAATTGGCAACTTATAATTGAACATGGCAACTTTCACCCTCTATATACTTTTTTCCATAAATGCAAGTCACAAGATCCTCCTCAATGTCCTGCAATACACTCAATGCTTTAGTGATTTAGCACTGCAAGAATATGCTGGTAATTCACAGATTCTCAATCAGATGTACTGAGCCAGAGGGAAAAAAAAACGAAAACTCATGTGTAGGGTTACTATCTATGGCGGTGTTCCTAGTGGACAATATTAACACCACATGGCATGAAACAAATACATTTAATTCGTTATACAAAGTAACATTCACAAGTTAGGGGAAGTCATTCAAATGATGGTGAGAGATGGTCCGTCAAGTTATAAAGGAAGTGTAAAACACAAACAAAGAGAAGTCTAAAATCTAAAGACAAAGATGAATAGACTTATAAATGGCTTACTCAAACATGTTTGAATAATTTACAAGAATAACATTTCCAATTAAAAATTCTTCTGCTTCTACAGAATGGAAGAACACGTCTTGTTAATGGAACGCACAAGTCATGTCTCTTTCCCACAATAATGTAATAAAAATTATACATCATTTTCCATAATGTCATTTAATAATGGATGCATGTAGTGGCATATAATAATCTGAAGCATTAATAACGCACTGGTTCTTTCATTTACTTTGCCTTGTTCTGGCAGTGTTAGTCTCACACAGTTTAGAGACATCTCATGAAACTCTTCTGCCAAGTTACCCATTTCGGTAGAGTTCCCATTAATCTGATACGAAAAACATCCATGTACAATTTGCAGTTTAAAATGTATATGTACATTTGTACACACTAAGGAATAATATTTGTCTTCAAAAATGTGAAAAAAAAAACAAAGAGTCAGACATTGTTTTGTACATTAGAATGCAAGTAATTGTAAATAATCAATAAATAGTGTTTTGACTCTTGCTCAGACACATCATACTTTAATACTTACAATGGCTAGAGATTGCCTTTAACTTCACCTCTTTTCTTAAAGTCAAATGTTTTCAGTTGTTGAGGATCACATCCCAGCTCATGTTTTATTGCATGGGTATGTGTTCTTCCCTCCATGAAGCTAAATGTATAGTGGTCATCTAGGACCTAGAGTTGAAAATCATGTGATGCTTCAAAGGTCAAATAAAGTCTATTTAAAAAAAAAAAAAAAAAAAAAAAAACAATTACTGCCTCTGTAAGAGGACAAATTTAAGAGTCTCTCAACCAGCTGTAACTCTAGTCAACATTATACCTGAATTTGAAAGTCTTTGCTTCTCTCAAATTGCAGCTAAAATAACACTGATCAATCAAAACCTACTGATGACTGTGCTGTTTACACTCCTTTCCCCTCATATTGCACAATGTGCATTACTCAACATAGCACTCTATGCACTGTGGAGTCTCAGCAGGGATTGCACTATATGTAAGTGGGAAAGCTGCAAGTTTCTCTAAAAACAGAAATCATCACTGATACCGAAACCAAACTGTGCAACAGAACATGAAAATCAAAGACTAAATACACAGTACATTAATGAGACACAAAAGCAGTTCGAGTCTGAGTGCAGTTAAAGGAGGCACCAGGATAGATGATAAAATATATTACAAAAAAGTTATCCCAGATCCTGGGGGGGAAGATCATACAAAGAAACTAATAAGAAACTGAAGGAAGGCTTGGAGGAAAAACAAGAATAAAGCAAAAAATATACAGCCCAGATCGCTTGAGAGGGTATAAAATCTATAATCGATAACTTGGTCTTGGCGTATAAACAGGCTAAGATGTTAAAAAGAGAAAGGTTGCAAACGAGCTTAGGAGTGGCTTCTGAAAGTGGACGTTTTCTAGCTTGTCTGCAAACCATATTCACATGATGCCATTGGTGAGGTACTGGAAACCATCATACAGCTTGGTGGTAATAGAGCGCATGGAACCATCCACCATCTGCTCCACTAACACCTGCAGCTGCTCTTCAGTCAGGCTCATGTGAAATCGCTCCTTCAGGTTGCGAATGGTGCTGGAGCCATGAAAGCATGGCAGCTGCGAGCCTGGAGAGAAATGATAAAACTCATAAACCCACTACGAAATAGAAAACACGAGAGACAAAATTTTCCTAATTAAAAGAAATACTACTACTACTACTACTACGTGATCCTTTGTCAAAGAAGCTCAAACAATAATAAGAGAAAGGCTTATCTTACCTTGTTGCATGATTTCCACGATCTGGATGACTTTCTCCATGTGTTTGCGTGCAGCAATAAGACCCTGAAGCATGAGCATTTTGTAATAGTTGAACATGTCTCCATCCTGACCGCCCATGACCTACAGGTTAACCACAGTTTTAAAACCATTACTTTTGTATGTGGTATAACTTTTTAATGTTTCTTTTTGTGTCAGCACATATTTTAGTGTCCTTACATCTACAAACTCATTGGTCAGTTTGAAGGCAGAAGTCTCAAATCCTAGGTTTCTTGGTGAGCTTGACAGAATGAAGCCAAAATCGATGTGAATAATATGACCCTCAGAGTCCAGCAGAATGTTTCCGTTGTGTCTGGAAATCAGAACAAGAGATGTATACAGTGGTAAAATATTGAAAGTCTTTTAAGTGTCACTTATTTCATATTTCACAGAGCAGTCCTAAATCAGGGTGCCTATTTTTTATTTATTAAGAATCCCAGAATGACTCAAAAGAAGCATTCTGAAAACATTCTTAAGTCTGAAATGATTCACAATTCATTACATCAGCCATGATTAGGATTAACATTTAATACTGAAATACAATTCATGGCTACAATTCATGGTCCTTGAACAAGGTACATGTAGGTGCCAAGTCCTGTTGGAAAATGAAATCAGCATCTCCCAAAAGGTCTGCAGCAGGAAGCATGAGGTGTGCTAAAGCTTCCTGGTAAACAGCAGCGTTGACCTTGGACCTCAGGAAAACACAGTGGACCAACACCAGCAGATGACATGTCTCCTCAAACCATCACTGAATGTGGAAACTTTAAACTAGACCTCAAGTGACATGGATTCTGTGCTTCTCCTCACGTCCTCCAGACTCTGACACCTTGATTTCCATAGGAAATGCAAAATTTACTTTCATCTGAGAACTTAATTTTGGACCATTCAGTAGCAGTTCAGCCCCATTGTCTTTAGACACTTCTGATGCTCTCTTTTGAACAAGTGTGGCTTGACACAAGAAATGCGATAGCTGAAACCCATGTCTTGCATATGTCCGTTCTTGGTGGTTCATGATGCATTGACTCCAGCTACACACAGTGCCAAAAGGTACAAGTACCTGGTTTAAGGACCATGGTATTCCTGTTCTTAATTGTTCAGCAAACTTACCTAACCTTAACACTATGCTATAACATTTTCATGATGGAATTCACTGAGCTCTTGAGAGCAACCCATTCTTTTACAAATGTTTGTAAAAATGCTCTGCATGCCTAGGTGCTTGATTTTATACACCTGTGGCCATGGAAGTGATTGGAAAACCTGATACAGATAATTTGGACGGGTGAGAAAATACTTTGGGCAATATAGTACAACAGGTGTGATGTTACAGAACTTTAAGACTCACCTGTCCTTAACCTGCAGCAGGTAGCAGATGAGACAGTAGCCTGCACAACTCTGCACAAAGTTGCGCTGTGCAGTGAGGAACGCCTCTGTAGTGTAGTTTCCATGCTCCTGCAGGAAGTAGTCGAGAAGCGAAAGCTGACTCTGCTTCTTCACTTGATGAATGGACACGGCATTGACCACTGGCTCAATCATACCACTATCAGAGGAGATGACCAAGATCTTATAGGGCTTTATCCACAGAGGGACACGCTCCTGCTCCCAGATTGCCTATAACCACACATAATTGAGATGAACAAAAAACCCAGACACTTAACAATAAAATATATATTTTTTAAATACCAACTATTGTTTATTGCTTATTATTTATTGTCACTTTCAGTCTCTCAGGATGAGAGCAAGGTTATTTCCGTACACAAGATTATTATACAGTACTAAATTTACGGACAATTTGGCATCTCCAAGTCACCTAACATGCATTTTTTTGGACTGTAAATGCTCCACACAGAATATCCTTGGTTGACCCCCCAGGGATTTAACCTGGGCCCTTCTTGCTGTTAGGTGACACCAATTAATGCCAGATAAATGCACTAATATACTAAGCTACAAAAACCACTTTCTAAATAATAATTCATAAAAGGAAAAACAAGCAGAATAATAATAATAACCTGAAGTTGCTTCAACACTTGGAAGGCAAGAAGCTCCTGTCTAAGATCATCACCACATTTTACGATGACAGACAGAAGACGCCAGTTAGGCAGATGCCCATATGGAGAACCCTCACGAATTCGTCTGTTTAACAGTAAAAGACAAAAAGTTCTTTATTATAACAAATAAATGAATAAGAAAAACTCTTTAACCACCATGTAATTTGCATTGCTCTATCTACTTACCTAACTTTCTCCTGCCAGGGCTCTTTTAAGGCTACTGCTGAGGGATCCTCTGGGTCTTTCTTAAATGTGGTTGGTGTGTGAGCAAGCTGCTCAGAGAGGCGTCGCCTGAATATGCACATATTACCAAAATTAGAAGGAACCATGTTTATATACATTACAAAAAAATACAGAAAACACTTAAGAAATATGTTCAGCCTAATATTCCAAGGTCATGAATGGTATCTGACTTTCACTTCATGTGCCTTACCATTACCCTAATTACAGTGTTTGCACAGTCCAAATCAAAATAACAGCTATTTTGTTTAATTTTACAATCGTAACTAGTTATAGATAATTATAGAAATTGGGCAGCTGAGGTGACAGCACTACCCACTACACCATCGTGACACCTAATTCCCAATTCCAGATAATATGAGATATAAGATACTTGTGCTCTGCCAGAATTTCATGCGTAAAGAAATACCCTCTAAAGCTTATATATGGTCACAAAAGAACTGTAAACAAACTAGTGGTGGTGCTGGAGTCAGACGACCAATCAAATGCAGAATAAGTGCAATTTAGTTCCCAAGTGCAATTAGAAATTCAACTAGCGTTCATGTCTTTGGACTGTGGGAGGAAACCGGAGTAGCCGAAGCAAACATGGGGAGAACATGCAACTCTACACTCAAATTTCCCTGGTCGTCCCACCTGGGGATTGAACCTCTGTCCTTCTTGCTGTGAGGTGCACCACTGTACCGTGTATCAAATGCGTACCTGATATCTCCAGCAGCAATAAAAATAGGCTCTTTGCTTTCCTGGCTGGTGATGCTATCAACTGAGAACTGGGAGATGTTGTCACAGCTGTTAGTGTGGATCTCAGGCAGCTAAACAGAAACGAGAGAGATACATTTACAAAAAAAAAACTAGGGAAACAATTTTTTTTAATAAAAACAGAGCAGCCATCTGATTGCACCTCAACTTGCAGCTCTCCAATATCATCCACAGACCAGGCTTCATCATCATTGTCATAGTTGGGAACAGTGGAGAAGCTGCTGGCACGCTGCTCAGCTGTGATACCACAGTCTGGGAGATTCTCTACCGATCGCGTGCTACGGATTCGTGTTTCTGGAATCCTCACTGGTACATTTGATGTCTCAAAATTCTCACACTCTAGAACTTCCACATAGATTAAGTATGGAGCCTGAAACCAATAGAAAATGTAATCAATGTCCTAAAAGGATTCAATATTAGGAC
This sequence comes from Aspidoras spilotus, assembly GCA_028565295.1. Lineage (NCBI taxonomy): Eukaryota > Metazoa > Chordata > Actinopteri > Siluriformes > Callichthyidae > Aspidoras > Aspidoras spilotus. The sequence goes on from JAOUQV010000040.1 coordinate 7,585,030, forward strand.
ACATATGGCGTAGTTATTTTTAAGCAATGGTTACCTTGTCTTTTGAGTTAAGCACTACAGCCTGTGTGTGAGGAACTCGCACCACATGGTGGTCGAACGCTGCAGTGGGCAGCCATACACGTGCGGGAAGCTTGTGGTTCAGCAGTGAGAGCTCCGAGATGAGTCTCTGTGTCTTTTGCTCCTTGGTGGGCAGAATGGCCAGTCTTTTCCCAATGCCCATCAGAGACTTAATGAACTCACGCTGAGGAGTCAGGCGTACAGGCTGAGAGGTGAGTAAAGAGAAGAGAGAAAGAAAACAGAAAAACTGAAATTTAACCATACAACGTTTACAAACAGATCATTCGCACAATAAAAACAGCTTCTGCAAGCAGCTAAATTTATAAACATCAGTGACAACTAAGACTGCAATTGCTACAAAACCAAAATGTGTAGACAGCCAAATTAAACATGCATGATACAATCATTATAAAATCAAAGAAACTATTGAGGGTATGAACAAAAATGACAACTGCTTTCTAGCAACAGCTGACCATAGGGTGGCACAAGAGTGATAGGAATGAACAACTCTAATGAATGTGTTAAGACGGAGACAAAAAATGAACTCATTCCACAAAGGTAAATGTGAAGAAAGACTCATCAAACTCCTCCATATGTGTTATAGAATTATTTACCGCTCCCATAGCAATAAGCAGACATACAGTAGGTTTAAGAAGCATATACATTATAGGTAGCTGTAGAGAATGTTTACACAATTTATTTGCTTAGAGGGCAAAATCATTTTTCATAAAATTCGAAACAAAAAGGCATATACATCAGAGTTACCCAGGTTAAAGGATAAAAGTGTGCTGATGATTGCATGGTGATTCATTTAACATAAATAAATAATGCAGCGTAACAGCTTTATAGACAATTCACCTAGCAAAAATAAAGAGAAGCAGGGTTATGTACTTGGAGAACCCACAAAAATAATGTAAATAAATATAGAAAGATCTAGTCAATAAACTATTATATGCATAATCCAAAATATATCTAAATTAGTGATAAGAATACATTTGAAATAAATCCAGAATAAGTCAATGTTATCTCTGCAAATATAGAGAGGACCACAATATTTTTACAGAAAATTATTTATGAAGACAAGACAGACACAGATTCAGCCCCAGCACTGTAGGATGACCCTATTCCCACATTTAGGAATTTGACTCCATTTTGCCAGAGGAAAGAAAACTGACTTTGTTGTTATGTCAGCAAACACTGAGAAATGGATATGTAGAATAAAGGCCTTTGCACACCAAACATTTTACAATGGATTGCTGCACATTGTTTTGCTATGCTGACATTTTGTTAAAAACCAAGAAGATAAAATGTTGTACTAACATAACAGTCTGGTAATGACACACAACACACAATGTTGATACATGCAAATTCGTGGTGTGTGAAAAGACAAACAGTGACTACACAATGAGATCTTAATTAATTTACTTGTACAGTATATGGCCGACAATACTCACTGTTCATCATCTACTGGACCTATGTGCATTTTATATAGGTATGGTGCTCCAACATGCAGCATGTCTTAGAACTTTGAGTCCGGATCAACTAAGAATCATCTTTTTCATATTTTCATGTTACCCTTAGGATAAGTAAATCTACTCAGTAAAATTAACAAACTAAAGAATGTAATGAATATTTATATTTGTAAAATGTATTTGCCCCATGTTCGGTGTGAAAAGGCCTTCATGCTCAATAATAAGAATTGTTTTTCAACAATCAAAAAACTGGGGCTTTTATAAATGACAAACCTTCACCATAAAAGAGAAACCCTTCTTTAATTGCTACATTAACGAAAGAGGAAATAAGACAAAGACGTCATTTACAAGCATGTCAGCTCAGATATAAATCACTAAACAAGTGTCCTGCTTATACAGAAATACAAGACCACATTAATTCCACAATGATATCAGTAAGACATGCTTGCAAATGTTAAAGGGCACACATCTGAAGGAATCTGGGAGTCCAACCCCAACTGCAAACAGAAATCGGCATGATGCCACAATGCACAGATAAGGATGCTATTAGACAGTGTTTGACTTACGGTACCAGCCTCTAACTCAAGACTGTCGGAGCTGGAGCTCATGTCCTGGGAAAAGGAGGGGTGGGTTACGGTTCAAGAGCAGGGGTAGAGGGGGATAAGAGTAAGACAAAACAAACAAACACAGCTCACAATTATGTTTAAATCTACTTCATGGATCAGTCCATGGTTCAACAAGTGTCAAAGACTTTGGGCTACATGTTTCCGTTTTTGCCACCAGCGCTTATGATAAAAACACTGCACCAATATATACTGAACAAAAATATAAACGCAACACGTTTTTGCTCCTATTTTTCATGAGCTGAACTCAAAGACGTTTTATATGTACATAAGAGGCCCTTTTCTCAAAATATTGTTTACAAATGTGTGTAAATCTGTGTTAGTAAACACTTCTCCTTTGTCGAGGAAATTCATCCACCTCTCAGATGTGTGATACCAAGATGCTAATTAAACAGTATAATTATTTCACAAGTGTGCCTTAAGGTAGCCACAATAAGATGCCACTCTTTCAATAAATGTGCAGTTTTATCACAGCGCAATGCCACAGATGTCACAATTCTGAGGGAGCATGCAATTGGCAATTCTGCACATTTAATAGAAATGGGGATTTTGTTGTGGCCATCCTGAGGCACACCTGTGCAATCAGCATCTTGATATGCCACACCAGTGAGGTGGATGGATTATCTCGACAAAAAGACAACTGCTCAATAATACAGATCTACACAAATTTGTGAACAATATTTGAGAGTAAAAAGCCACTTATACCTTTGAGTTCAGCTCAGGAAAAAAAAATACTGCATTCTTTTTTTCCCATACTGAACAGATGTGTTACTACATCTGCAGTTAGTATAAAGAGCTTCCACAAAGTAAAGATAGAACATCTGCTTTTTAAATGAACAGAAGAATTTTATGCTAGCTCGCTACACTGACAAATACAGGACAATGCCAAGTCAATGTTCAGTTATCAGAATAAAATGTCGCAAGCCAAGATTCACTTAGCTGCATAATCCTCCAGTAACAGAATTCTCATTATTTCTCATCTAATCAGAAATGTGGTAAACCAATCACTCAGCCCAGAAAATATGTAACTATGCATTAAACATTACAATCAAAAGACAAACCCTAAATCTGAAATAAGAATCCCCAGCACACATGGTCTAGGACGCATCATCACGAGGAGGACAAACAAATTGAACTTCTTACACTTACATATTACTGGCCCTGAGCTCTCTAATACACAATGGTAAAAAATACTGAGAGCTAAATGAACAGCTTGTGAAGCTTGTGTGTCTTTGTTTAGGCAGCAGCTGTGATTCACCAAAGACAAGAGACAAGAACAAACCTCTCTACTGTAGATTAAAGTCTAATCTCAGAACGTCACCATCAGACTGGACATTTGTAGGGGAAAAAAAAAACATTTCAACAGCTACGCTACATGTCTCTTACAGGGACCTCTTGCTTACAAAGCCTGTAAATTATTGCCTAGATTAGGGCTGGAAAATTGTAACAAGCAGACTATTTAGACAATCACAACTAACCTCACAACAAATGTGGGCAGAGGCAAAAAATCTTAGAGCCAAAAATAAAATAATCTGTATAAGATATATAAATATAGAACAGCCAAGAGACAAGATAGTTCCTATTCTCTCTTATGGTATAGTGGAAATAAAGGTTCATTTTTCACTCTAAAAAAGCATCTTCCAAGAATGACCTCTGCAAAATTAGTTTGGCAGGTGAGCGCAATTACAGTAAAATTCATTATGAAGGACATTTTACATTATTGAGCAGGTCACAGGTTTCAAGCAATATGGCAAAGAAGGATGCAACTGCTTCTATAAAGCATCAAATAGTGCAATGCCTTGGACAAGGTATGAAAACATTAGATATTTCATGAAAACTTAAGCTTGATCTTTGTACTATGAAGAAACCTATGGCTGATTAAATCAAAGCACATACAGGTTTTATGTAGATAAGGGTATTATGAAGGTTTCTGCCAGGCAAATTGATTGGCTTTAGAGATCATCTGATAAAATGCCATTACAAGTGCTCACAAGCAGTTGTGGTGGGCCCAGACAGATATAAAGACAAATTTTTAAATTGTCTTGCTTACTGTTGAGCGCCATGAAACCCTGGATGATCCAGGTGGATATAGGGTAAATGTCTACCATGTCCCAACAAGGCTGCAACTTCAGCAAAGTAGTGGTGGAGTCAAGGTTAGGGCCAGAATCATGGGTAGAGCTGGTAGGCCACCACTTTAGAGTCTGAAGGTTGAAAACTGACCCCAGCAAAATATATAGCGTTTAAATAACCACCTTCTTCAGTGGTAAAAAAGAACCATGGCTTCCCTAGCAAAATCAGCTTCGAATGACAATTAACCATCTCATAGTGCAAAGGATATATCCGTGTCAATGCCTGTTATGTGCATAACAAGGAGAAACTAATGGTGTGGCCAGCATCATCTCTCCTGACCTCAACCTTATTAAGAAACTTTGGAGAATTGAGGGTGGGAGGGAGTTCATTTCCCCAACAACACATCTATTCTGCCATACTGCAAAGAAATTCAAGCGGAAACTCTCCAAAAACCCAGAAGCTCAATGGAGTAACTTGTCCTGTAAAGATGTTTTTGACTGAAATACCATTTGTAATAGTGAATGTGACCTCTTAATTCTGCTAATTCAACAAATGACCATTTTACGTTCTTTACAAGTTATATATTATATTGTTGTGCCTAATAATTAGGAACAGTGCAGTAAATACCATTATCTCTGGGAGGTTTTTTAAATAAAAGTTGATTTATACTCTAATGGTTGATAATTAAAAATTATACTGACTGTCATTTGCATCAATTGTGTACGAAAATCAGTAATAAAATACCATATGCATAATAATTTGGAACGAGTTGCACATTTGAAAACTCTGAGCAAGAGCAGGAACAACGCTAGGCAGGACGCCACTCTGTCACACACATTCACACATTAATGGCCTAGCCTGAATGTCATTGAAAAGCGAAAGAAACAGGAACACCCAGAGGAAAAAAAAAAAAGCGCAAACATAGGGAAAACATGCAAACTCCACAAAGAAATTTCCACACAAAGGTCAACTCACCCAGGGATCAAAACTGGGTACACCACTATCAAGTTCTACCCAGAAAGCATGGACACGTATCTAAACACAAGCAATACACTCTAAAAAACTAATTACACCAATGATACAAATTACCTAACGGACATTTTAACTAGCAAATACAGACAGCCAGATATCAATGCCAAGCCACACTTAAACTGAAACACCATGATGCTTCACCATATATTTGGTATAAAAATAGTAGTTTCAACTAAGGGTTGTCCATTCTTTCTACTAACCAGGTGCACTTACCATGACAAAAGAAATATCAATAAGAAAACTCAAGTTTCATTTACATTATTATAACAAACATGAGTATTTTGGGACAAGAATAAAACCGTAACCATAAATAAACTTTTACTTTTAAGACAAATCGGACATTACACTAAGGAAAAAAAACTGATAAGCCTATGGCAAGGTTCTGGTTTGCACTTGTGCTGTATTTATAAAATAGAATCATATACAATAAAGAACAAAGTAGTGTTCAAATTCATAGCTGTCCAATATGACTAAGCAGATTAATATTAATATAACCAGATTTATATACAGATTTGGTATAAATTATATTATCACATGAAAAACAATTCATCAGTTGGTGCTGTGATTCTTAGAAAAACAATAGACCCAGCATTAATGATATACATGTTCCCAAGTCTGTGTATTTAATTAATTAAATGAATGGGATGTGTTCAAGATAATAGCAGTGCAGAGTTCAGTTTGTGAGGTCAATCACTGTGAATCATTGTGTCTCTTATTTAAGGGTAAAGACTGCACATGTGGATTTCTCCTTTAAAGCCAGATAAATATAGGTTGTTTGAGACATTATTTAGAAGAACAGCTTACTTTGATTGATTAAAACGTTAATTGAAGAAGATAAAACTTGTAAAGAAGCGCAGACAATGATGTTTCGCTAAACTTATCTCCAATACTTCAAAACTGAAAGCAAACTAGAGAGACATAGAAGAAAATCGAAGACTGCGATTAAAATGGATCAAAGAATAGCCAGTCAGGCCTAGGCAATTATCAGCTCCAGGATGATCAAAGACAGACTCAAGAAGATATGTGTGAAGCTAATCTATTAGCAAGAAGTCTCCAATAGTCCAACTTTTTGAATGTACTGAAGCAGATACAATTTGCTAAAGAACACATCAACTGCTCTGAAGAGAAATAGAGAAACATTTTTGAACTGATGAAAGTAAAATTGTTCTTTTTGGGTCCAAGGGCTGCAGACAGTAGTCAGATGACCGCCAAACTCTGAATGCAACCAAAGTACACTCTAAAGACAGTGAAGCATTGTGGTGCAAGCATCATGATATGGGCCTGTTTCTCTTATTATGGCGCCAGGCTTTTTTACGCATACCAGGGATCATGGATTTTTCTATATCAAAGACTTGAAGAGGTCATTTTGTTTACACTAAGGAAGAAATGCCCCTAAAATTGGTATTTCAACAACACAAACACACCATTAAAAATAAAAATCTTGGTTCCCAGTTCAACCAAATTGAGATTTTGGTGTGGCCAGTCAAATCATTATCTGATAGAAAACTTGTGGGGTGACATCAAAGATGCCATTTCTAAAAAAACATGAAATGCAAATTAAGTGTGGGATGTAGTCAAAGCATCCTGGGCTGTAACACTAGCTAGATGACTCTATGCAACACGGATGTAAAAAAGTTCTTAAACATGTTGGTTATAAAACTAAATATTAAGTCAGAGATTCACAGGAAAGATAGATCCTAAAGAAGAAGATACATATTTTTCTCTTCAAGTTTTGATTTAGAAAACAGTGTGCAATGTTTACAATGCATGAAAATACAAACTATTATAAATATTTTAAAAACACTGCTATATTTTAAACAAAAATGTAAAAATGTCCACAGTCTTTTTAAAATGCCAGGTTTAGTTATAAAAAAAAATCAGACCAAATTAAACTAGAAAGTGCAGTTCCTGCAACGTGTGTTGTCCCAGTGCATCCCTGGGTATAAATGCAGTCTTTACGCCCCCGTAATAGTAATAATAATTAATAAATACCGTTGGAATTATGTCAATATCTCAAATGATGCGTCATTGCTACCTATTGTGTGTGCGCGTGCTGTTGTCTGTGTATGACAGATGTTGCTCCGTCTTCAATGCTTTATATTTTAAAAAGCATAAGTGATAAATGTTTCTAAATAAATGTTTAAAAGATGATTTCGTATTTAAAATGGTAGAAAATATGCAGAATAAAGGCGATTTCGCAGGCTCGACATTTATGTATTTTACTTGGAAAATGTCATCCATCACTTAACTGAGACTATTATGTGAGGACCTCTTTGTTATGAGGTAAAATATGTAAATTGACCAAAAAAAAAAAAAAAAAGACAAAAGAAAAAAGGCAAATGCAAAGATTTTAGCATCGGTTTTGTGAAGATTTAACATGGAGGTCCATGGGGATATTTAAGGAACTTAACTCGACAAGGAATTATCAATTAGAAATGAAAAGAAAACTGAGACTCATCTGTACGATTTAAAATAGAAATGTCCTTTCTACATAAAATGATAAGAATGTTATGAAATAGAGTTTCAAAATGTTCTGATTAATTAAACAGATCTCCTTCCTAGAGTGGAGCTAGAGTCTGATCTTGTATATCACAGGGTGTGTATTTTAAAGAGTGCTACAAAGTAAATGGAGAGTGGAATCAATCTGTAATTTGACATGACGGGTCAGACCGGCACCAGATCCGATCATCTCAAATGACCAGTTTGCAGCTCAAAATTTGACAAAGTTACGGTAATACAAAAATCTTAACTGTATACAAGCACATCCCCGGTCATTTTGATATGTGACCCATGCTAGCCCTCATTAACTGTGAAGGAGAAGTGAGTTTCAAGTGAGTAAAATAATAACAATAAAAATAATAATACATCAAAGAACTATATTTGCAACACAATTTTAGTACTTTTTATTAACTCCCACATTTAATGGGACCTAAACTAAAATAATGAAGACCCCTGGTGGTAGGGAAAGATAAAGACGAAAAAAATTTAGTTGCATAAGTGTGCACACCTTCTTATAACTGGGGTGTGGCCGAGTTCAGAATAGACCACAATCAAATTCATGCTAAATAGGAATTAGTAGACAACTGACATCATTTAAAGTGCCTCTGATAAGTTCAGTTCTAGTGTGCTTTCCCTGATATTCTTTCAGATGAATCTTTCAGTAAAAGCCATGGTCCGCAGAGAGCTCATAAGGCATCAGAGGGATTTCAATGTCAAAAGGCATCAATCTGGAGAAGGGTAGAAAAAATACCCTATAAAAAGGGTAATAGATATATCAGGGAACAGTGAAGATAGTCCATCAAGTAGAGAAAATACAAGACAATCCTAAAATTGCCAAGAACAGGACGTCCCACCAAAATGTATAAAGAGACAAAGAAAATTAATCAGGGACGCTACCAAGAGGCCTACAGTAACAGTGCAGGAATTTCTGGCATATTCTGGCTGAGTACCACATGTAACAACAATATCCTGTATTCTTCATATGTCTGGGCTATGGGGTATTTCGAATCCGGCTAAAGTTTACAAAAACGTATTTTAACTCTCCTAAAATCATGTGTGGAAAATGTGTTATGAGCTGATAAAAATTATTTTAAAAGGTATGTTTGGTGCAAAAATATCACTGCACGTCGCCATAAGACACCATACACACAGTGAAGAATATTAAAGGCAGCATTATGCTGTGGGGCTGTTTTTCCTTCAGCTAGTACTTGAGTAAAGAGATTTATAAAAAGTTTCAAATTACCAGTTAAAGCTGGCACAAAATCTTCCGGTTTCTGTTAGAGAGCTAAGGATGAACAGGAACTTCACGTTTCAGCATGGCCGAAGCATACAATCAAATCAACCAAAGAATGGTTTAACTAAAGATGACTGAAATTTGAGAATGGCCCATATTTAAATCAGATTTAAAAACTATAGAGTGATCTGTACGCAGGTGATGCACAGCTGATGAGATGCAACGGCTTATATTAAAAAAGACAGAGCTGTCATCAAAAGATGCTTTAACAAAGTATTAGTTTAAGGGTGTTTACACTTATGCAACAACTTTATTTTAACTTTTGATATCAATTGTATACTACGTCTGATTACAGAGATATTGTTTACTACACAATATTTCAGTTTTAATACATTAACATCTCACTAGATTTGAGGCTAAGAAAAAGAATGTATGATGTCTGGATACCTAAGGATTTCTGGAAACCTAATATTACTGTTAATGCGCAATAAAAAAAACCCTGTTATATTTTTGTTATAAAAACATATGTATAACTATTTTAAAGCTAGTTCATTCGAAACAGTAAAAAGAAAAGATCCTTCTCCCAGTCCCA
>JAOUQV010000040.1:7676528-7690926 GCA_028565295.1 Aspidoras spilotus
CACTTCAGCCATGACTTGTCGCTACTTGGAATCGAACCAGGGACCTTCCGGTCGCAAGGCCGGTTCCTTAACCACAATAAGATAACTGGCATCACACTGAATGCACCCGGTGTTTATTAAATTAAAGACTATAATTAAAATAATTCACTGTGAACATGTTAGTAAACACTAGCCTTAACTTTATTGTGGATGACGTAACCGTATTACATAAGAGTGCGGCTTTTTAATAAATGGCAAGAAGGGGATAATTATATATAATTCTTAAATTCAAATACAAGTTATTATTTGCAAATTTTTCCTATATAAAATTATTCTTATTTGCATATATACTTAATATTCTTAAATCTATAATAAATTTAAAATATGTAACAAAAAAAGAAAAAAGTAATTTTGGCTTTAAAAGGGAAATAATCAGACCTTGGTAAATGACTTTGGTATCGAAATAGTATCGAAATTTCAATATGCGTGCTAGGTGTCTCTAAATTGTGTGTGTAAATGAGTGTGTGTGTATGAGAGCCCTATGATAGATTGGCACCCTGTCTAGGGTTGTTTCTTCCCTTGCGGCCAGAGTTGGCGGGTGCACTGGCTTCCTTGTGACCCCATGTGAATTAATTGGAGGAAAATGAATGAACGAATGGAGAGATATGTTTTTGCAAATGAACTCTACATATGTACATTGATTTGATTGTATGGCTACATGATATATTGTAATATATAATATTTGTCAGATGTCAAATATGAGATATTTTACATAATGTGACTAGTCTATTCTAATCTTAAGATTTCCCTTTTGCAAATTCTCTAGGTAACAGTAGAAGGTGAAAGCTGTTTGGTTCATCCCACTCGAGACAGAGCAAAAATCCCACACACACGCAGACTTCCCACCCGTGGCCACCTTTTGGCTGTGGTGAGTAGTCATCATCTTTATACTACAGCAATTTCTTAAATATCTTTATTTTCCATTTATTTCAGTTAAATAGCACTTTGCAGTTTTACAGAAAATAATTCTGGATATAGGCAGGACGTTTACGTGTTAAGTTAAATATAACTTAATGTTAGCATGTAAAGTTGTTTTATTTCTTTTTTATAATTTTATTTTTTTAGGCCTCAATATCCTCCTCAGATGGTATGCTGACCCTTGACCTAATTCAGGAAGAGGATACACCATCTCCACAGGACCAGAATAAATCTGTAAAATCCAGAACAAGCTTGTGTAAACCTCTGTCTGATTGTGAGGCTATAGTCAAGTCTCAGAGCCTACCACGTAAAACCGAGAGCTCTTGGACCTGGCGCGATACCCAAGCACAAACACCTGGGTCTGAAAAGAAGTTTCGAACCTCGGACAAGAACCGTTGTGCCTCAATGGATGAGATCCTCTCTCACTCAGAAAATAAGAGATCAATTCCATATTGCTCATCCTCAGTCCCTGCAAACTCCATTTGCCAGCTACAGGAGCTCATCTCATTAAAACTGGAGAGAACTCAGGAGCTGCTGTGTGATGTTCAGAGTCAAAGCCAAGGGCATGGTACTGATTCTGCCCCTATAAAGGAGGCTGAACATCTGTTGAAGGAGGCAGCAAGTGCCTGGGGACAGGCCAGAGACGTGCTGGAGGAGGTAAAGGAAATACAAGTGCTGTGCAGGCAGCTGGAAGAGGTCTCCTGCCCCAGTGGCAAGCTGAAAGGTCCACAACAAAATTCATACAGGAAAAGCTTAATGTGAATGTGTGTACAAGATGAACGGAGGTCTGGTGATGCAGTTAATGTTAATGCAGAACTTAAAATTTAGAAAAATGTATAAATGATCCATAGGCGATATAAACAGAAGCTCTCTATTTTGTCTGGGAACAAACCTTTATCATTGTCCTAGCTTGAGAGAAGCTTGTAAGTACTTTATAAATGAGAGTTTAAAACACATTCACTCTGTTGTCTTATGCTACCTTCTACAGTGCTTTTTATATTACAGAACTTTGAGCAATTTCACCCTGAAACATGTAAAATCATGATCATTTAGACAGTAACACATCACAGATTAACAGAGATCACTGAGCGATAGTATGCCCGGAATTTTGGAATTTCCTCAAAGGACCCTCACAAATTATTTCTTTCTAATTGAATTTACACAAAAGTTTGCATATGTTTGAAAATGTATACGCAGAAGTCGGTTGTGTTTTTCTACCGATCATGCTATGTCCAAAGCCAGAAAAAAGAAATTTGCCATAATCCTGTCACTGACGAAGTTACAGAAAGTGCTTGTTGTAGCCATTCTGGAATTCTGTCTACTTTACAACATCATGATCAGTTTCTCTTTTCTTAGTGAAACAGAGAAGCCAATAATATATATTCACTGTAGCCAAGAGTAATATACACACACTGGCCATGCTTATAGAGTCATAAAACACATTCACTGCAAATCATGTGGCAGCATATTGTTGTTATTCAGATACAGTATAGCAGGAAATCCTTATGACATAGGTATTTATGCAACAGATCAGGGTGTACACAGAATAGGGTGAAATATATAATGAGAGAAGTCAGAGAAAGCAGATTTAAGTTAAAGTAACTCAAATATGCACTTTTACAATTTTAGTGAGCAAAAAATGCACATAATACTGGGGAAGATGGGCTATAACTGCAGGTCACTTCTGACAAGTTTAAGACTATAAAAGACAAGGTGTTGTTTTTATACTCCTCATCTGTACAGTTCCTGCGATTTCTTTAATTTCTATTTTTGGCTAAGAGACGTTTGTGCCCAGTTTCTGAAAAAATTCAAGATGCCACTCTCTAAAAGTAGTCAAACCAGCCAGACAGGCTACAATAACTATTACTGTTAACATCACTGAGATTTCACCATTGCACACATGAGCAGGGACACATGCATTTCTACTGAAGTGGCTGGTGAGTGTATATCAGTCCATAATATAAGGATCAGGCAAACAGAAATTCACTGATTCTCTGGATTTTTTTTTACTGCATAAATATCCAATATAGAATCTGAATAGAATAAATGTTAACTCACCAATGAAATGTTATCTCACCAATCTGCCACAATGTGAATGTTTTATTTTTCTACTTAATACACTGGAACAGCTTTGGTACATTGAGGGTGGATATCTCATGCTCTGGAATTCATAAGGCTGTATAAAATTTTGCTGCCTTTCTAATACTTTCTTAATAATATGCATAGCACTCACAGCCTATTACATACAGTACATACAACATCAGTATGTACACAGATTAAATCAGATGCAGCCAAAATATTGTTGGCCATGGTAAAAGGCTTCCTTCATCCACAGAGAAGAAAGCTGATGTTGAATTTTATGATGTTTGCAATGTATTTCTGTGTACTTTATCTGCAACATAAAAAAGCCATGTGTAAATATACAGTCAGGAAAGAAGATGGTGCCAGTGTAGAGGAATTTTGATGGAGGATCAGACAGAACTGCCATTAAATCTGACATTGAATGTTTGTGGAAAGATAAAAAGAAATGGTTAATATTGTCAGATTTGCACTATAGAATGAAGTAAAAATTGAAGCGAAACTGGTAAGCTGTCTTTTTTACCCTCTAAGGCACTGAGCAGACAATCTAACAGTAGCTAGCTCATAGTCATTTACCTAAAATATTAAAACAAAGATTTTTTAAAAATCATTTAAGCGCTGCCTTAGTGTACTTTCCAAGAGCACATTCAATTTGCATGCCATTTGCAACGATATTTGTGTTTTCCCTTACTGAAAATTCACCTTCAAGTTGCCTGAATCAATAAGAGACGTACAGTAGCACAGAAGTCTTCACGTTAGGCCTGATTTGTTTCATTGACTCTCTTCCGATAGAAAACTATGCAATATTGCATACAAACCTGAACTGACCAGGCATCAAGAATTGCTGGTAATGTTAAGTGTGGTACAATAACAGACCAAAGGGTATATGCTGCCAGTAGCAAATGTCTTGTCTTAGTAGCATGTTTGCACAATTATGTAGATATGATTTAGATCTGTTCTGTTCATTAGATGTGACCACAAACAGTATTATTTTTTAACATTTTATTGTAAATTGCATTTTTTTGCAGATTCAGTAAAATATTCTAGAAATTTCTCTCCATCTACATGAATGACTTGTATATACCAGCCATTAGACATCACAAGTCAGTGTATTTCTAGTGCCGGTCCCAAGCCCGGGTAAATGGTGAGGGTTGCGTCAGGAAGGGAATCTGGCTAAAACATTTGCCAAATCAATATTGCAAGTTTTTTGATGATAATTGATTTGCTGTGGTGACTCCTGATGAAGGGAGAGGCCGAAAAATAAAGAAGGAGAACATGAATGACATGTATAATGCTTACTTGGTCAAAAAAGCTTAATTCATATTGTTTAAATATGAGGAACTGTGGTGTATTTTAGACAGATGTGAAAAAAGTAACAAAGCACAGTATGTTTTAAGGCACCCTTGCATATTTGTCTCTGTAATACAGACAGATCTAATCAAATTTCCTCTTAGTATGCAGTTTTATGTTATTCAAAGATGCCAGTAGTTGTGTCCAACACAGTTGAATATGCATTATCAGCAGAATAACCACAATTTATTCTCTAAAATATTACTAGATACATTCTGGCATATTTGCCGGACACAAATTATACCTTTTGTCTGTAAAGAAATTAGACCACAGATTATTAACATTATATAGGCTGAAGACAGACAAATAATATATTCCTTTCTAGTAATAATGTTATTACACTGTTGACCTTTTTAATCATACAACATAAACAATCTCAGTAAGTGAAGAATATCATATTCAAATATGTAGTTCTGTAACCCCGAATATATCATTAAATATATCATATCATTTATGTAATAGCTCAGTGGCATGTACTGTCATGGTTTATTGGCAAATACTTTAAATATTAAGCAGTTATCTCTAAAAAAAAGCTGAATTCTCTGCATTAGAACATTTAGTGATCTAAAAGGATCTAAAATCATGTCGGATAGTCAAATTGTGATAAATAATATTAATCATCATCATAATAAGACATACTACATTAATTTGCCGCACCACTATTATTGTTATATATTGTTGTTATATAATGTTTATGCTTTCCTTTCTGTACCTACCCATTAAGTTTTAATTGCTTAATCTTAATTACATTTTCTTACAGAATGAATGAACGAATTAATGAATGAATGTCCAAGGCTGTATTTTTCAGATCTGTGGTCCTAGGAGAGGCATGACAATTCTTTCATATAGTGAACACATTCTATAGTTCAACTCTGTGTTTTATTTCTACAGTTCAATGTAAAATAATGTATCCTGAGATAGATTTTTTTTTACTGTGACTGGGGTCGAATGATAATCATTTTTAAACTCTGGACTATCTCTGATTCACTGGTTGATGTCACACCCATGCTGAGATGCCATGCACACACTGCTGGAAAACCTCATAAATGCGATGTACCTCAAACACCTCAATCAATTCTGTTTATCTGCACAGTAATTTGTAATTGATGTGTCCCTACAAGTCTTCTTAGCTACCTGCTTCATGTCTAGCAAAACTAGTTACATGTGGTTATGTGTGAATATTTCATTGTAAGTTTTGCACTTGATTTTTGTATGCTCAGGATTGGTGAATCTCTGATATACTTGAGACAGACCACTTGTGCAATTAAAAATTCTCCCCATAACCACATTTAAATACTGTGTAAATATGTGTTTTTTCCCATCAAGCGAATATAGCTCTTTTTACAATGGAAAATTGTCACAAAGCAGCTTTAAGTATGAGATTTAATAAGATTAATATTCACCAATGATCAAGCTAGAGGAATCAGACTTAGAGGGGAATCCAAACCTTTTTGTGTTATAACAGATTAACAACCTGAAAAGATGGAGAGTGTGGAATACCATCTGTGTGGATCAGGTAGGTGTTTGAGACAAGGTCGGCTCAGCACTCTCTCAGTGGTAGTGTGTGTACCTCAACAGAAATAGAGAAATAGCAGAGAAAGAAACGATAAGACATGAGCATTTTAAAAGAGTAATTTAAGAACTGTGGCATGTGATAGATTTCAAATTCTTGAGACTAGCAAGAGCAGCATAGTTTAAAAAGTTATCCAGTGGGAACAACAGTATTGAGGGCTCCGTGAGGCATAAGGCAATCCAAATATCTCAAATTACCAGTACTCTAGTGCCCATAATCCACCAGATAGCACCTTCACCCAAGAGGAACTAATGCTATGAGCAGAATGCTTGGCTGAACAAATATGTCTTGAGCCTATATTTAAACTTTGAGACTGTGTCTGCGTCCAGAACATTAACTGGAAGACTGTTCCATAACAGAGGGGCTTTGTAAGAAAAGGTTTGCCACCTGCTGGAACTTTCATTATATTGGGAACTTGCAGGCGGCCTGCAACTTTCGAACGCAGTAGTTAAGGTGGATCATGAAATATTAGTTCAATTAAATATTGTGGAACAAGACCTAGGTTACAAAACTAGGAATGGAGTGATTCACCAACAAAGACTACTCCAAGAGCAAGGCATTGTGGTTACAGAGGAGCCCAGGGTAACTTGTAAGCAATGGAAGGCACCTCTCACATTGGCTAATATTAATGTTCATGAGTCCACCATAAGTAGAACACTGAAAAACATTGGTGTGCATGGCAGGGTTGCAAGAAGAAAGCCACTACATTTTGTTTTAAAGGAAAACACGGCATTCCAGCATAAGAACCTTATCTTCTGTGAAACATGGTGGTGGTAATATTATGGTGTGGGCCTGGAAAAGGCTTGCCATCATACAAACCCATTTGCAAAAAAGTTGGAAGAAAGTACAAACTGTCTCTGGGCCAAGGCTCATTTAAAATGGAATATGGAAGTGCTAAACTGTTCTTTGGTCAGACGAAACAAAATTTGAATTTCTTTATGGAAATCAGGGATGCTGTGTCATTCGGACTAAAGAGGAGAAGGACGACCAAAGTTGTTATCAGCGCTCATTTCAGAAGCCTGCATCTCTAATGTTAAGGGGTTGCATTAGTGCATGTGGCATGGGCAGCTTACACATCTGGAAGGACAACATTAATGCTGAAATGTTTTTCCAGGTTCTAGAGCAACATATGCTCCCACCAAGATGATGTCTCTTCTAGAGAAGACCTTGCATTTTTCAACATAATAATGCTAAACCACTATACTGCATCAATTACATTATATCATGGCAGCATAGAAAAAGGGTCAGGGCACAATAGAAAATGTTTTGTGCATAATAAAATGGAAGATGAGACAGAAAAGACCTAAGACAGAATCCTACATTAGACAAAAATGGGTTAACATTTCTATCCCTCAACTTGAGCAACTTGTCTCCTCAGTCCCTAGTTGTTTTTTTGAGATGTGTTGCTGTCACAAAATTTAAAATGACCTGATATTTATATTTATATGAGACATTTGCTCAGTTTAAACATTTGATATGTCATTATGTTTTTTTTTTAAACGTCCACATTCAGTTTTTATTTACAATTTGCACTTTTGTCCCAACTTTTTTGGACTCGGGTTACATTTTACAGATTAAATTCTAGCAGTACAAAGAGTAAAAAATTTTAAATAAACTTTAAATATCTGTTATTCTTTGTGATTGGTTAATAAAGTCACATATGATGTGTGGCTTTTAGGCCGTGCAGCCAGGAGGGTAGTTTTACAAGGTTGGTGTTGGAAACTGTTTAACAAATCAAAAGCATTACATGTTAATGATCCGTCTTCGTCCTGCTTTCTTTCCAATAAAAGAGTGATCCAATCACCTTACATAGCACCCACCATTTTTAGGTTGGCAGCAGTGGTTTTTAAAGTTTTGATTTTGTTTTCATGTGAAAGTGATACATTTTGCCACTATGTTTGCACACACTCCTCTGCATTTAACCCATCTGTTCAGTAAATCACACACAGGCTTAAATAAGATTTGAGTGGAAATGCTGGGGATTGAACCCAGGACCTCATACATGCAAAGCATGCACTATACCATTAAGCTACGTCCCAGTGCATGTGGACTGTGGACATCTGAATTTCAACATACACAAGGGTTTCCATTGTTCAAAATGCTGGTGAGCTGAATACTTAGTTTTGCTGGATATATTAAGAATCTTTAACAGTTTTTGCACAACTGATAGTGCAAGTGATCTATTACCTGCAGAGGTGAAGCACCGAGCATGTGCAATAGATGGCGCTGCTGGACAATAGACACCTCCAAAGTGTATATCTAGAAACATACAAATGAAACTTGAATCTGCAACTTAAATTTTAAATTAAATCTTCCATCTTAGATTAAATTTAAGGAAGACGACACAGAGCTTTTCACGAGTTGGTCTCCTCGCTTTGAGCTAGTAGTCCTCCGACTACTGACTACGGCTTACTCGCCTAAGTGATGCAGCATTTTTGTAATAGGATATCCTCCAGTCCAGCAATTTTTCAGCCAAGCAAAAAAAAATAAAAAAATTTTTTTTGACTAAAATACACACTGCAATTTCTTCAGACTCATGTGAATGATTAACAAAAGAAACCTAGTGAGGGCTAGGGTATGTACAGCGCAGAGTTATCACTCACCTTGTGCTTGAAGCATTCCCTAATTATGTCAGTGGTCAGAAAGGAGAGAAACTTTGGCACTTTGTTGCTGGATTAGAGCCAAATGCATGAGATGGGTGCATCCAGCATGGAAGAGGCTATGACCATTGGTAGCCGCTGTGAGAGAGCTCGTACTGCACTAGTTCTTCTTACTGCTGTTAAACGTTCTTTCATTTTGAATTTTATGCCTGCAACATGTTACAAAAGATGGTACTGGCATCATGTACAAAATCATTAAGGACGGACGGAAGTGCAGGGAGAGTTTATTTTACAAAAAACACAAGACAAAAAGCACACAAAACAGACTGTGGGGGATTAAGGTGAGGATAGTGGCAGGTGAAAGTGAAAGTGATACATTTTGCCACTGTGTTCGGACACAGTGGAATTGGTCCTCTGCATTTAACCCATCCGTGCAGTGAAAAACACAAATACACACACACACACTGGTGAAGTGAGCACACGTGCCCGGAGAGCAACTAGGGGTCAGGTGCCTTGCCCAAGGGCACTTCAGCCATGACTTGTCGCTACTTGGAATCGAACCTGCAACCCTCCGGTCGCAAGGCTGGTTCCTTAACCACAAGCCTACGACTGCCCCATTACCCCATTAGGTGAGGAATGGGTTGAGGTCACTGCTGGTTTCGATATTTAAACTTCCTTTTTAGTCCCCGGAATCCTGCAGCTGTGAAGACAAATACATAGAAAAAATAATTACTAATAAAATAAACACACTAGAACACCGCAGAGTCAGACTGACAAACACACACATTCCAACACACATTCAAAAAGCACAGACATTTAAAATTGAACGCGCCCTGAATTCCAATCCCAACATATAGGCAAGTCAATAAAGACTGGGAATGGGATTCAGGTGTGCGATATTTATGATATCCACTTCCCACGAAGAAATGTGGCGCGCTCACCCACACACCCAGACACAGACAGACATTGCAAGACACCACTCCGTGTTTATAAATAAATGTTGGATATAAAGCTTAAAAGAGAAAAAAAAAAAAATATATATATATATATGTGTGCAACATATAAGTGCTTTGTTGTCTCCCATTGGCTGTCTTGATTTACAGCCACACTTTATGTGATCATGTTCAGTACCTGGAATATGTTTTATCCTATTTCAAGCTACTGGCCTGAAACTTGGCAAAATGCTGCCAAGCCAGACCATGTCAAGAGACGCCATATCACGCAATTACGTGCACGCACACAAAGGAATGTTCCATTTCTGTGGACATTCTAAAGCCAAGATTAATTTGACTATCTGAAACATGTGCTATCAAATCATCCAATTAATGCTTTCCCAGATTTCCCATTGCCTTTCAGTATTTTCACTGATGCTTCTGGTTCTGCCATTGGGGCTGTGCTAGCTCGTTATAAATGTTATTTAGAGCTAAACATTTTACAGATGTTTTGGGCAAAATGTGGCTTTACATTAGGAATCATGTAGGCCATGATTCCCACACAATATCAGTTTTATTTACTGAAGCACACAAAAAGAAGAAAATAAAGAGAAAACAAAGAAGCAGGGGCATCAAAAAAACACCACAAGATAGAGAGCCTCATTCTAATACAATGCTCCATTACCTGACCTGTTGCAGTCATTATTTTTCTTACCGCTTCTCAAATGAGATGCAGCAGAAATATTTTTGCACTGGTTATGTAATCATAAAAATATCAGATGATGTACATTTTTGTAGGCTCACTATAAGGTAACGTTACTTTCTGCAAAACATATGATAAAATGATTACATTACACTAATATCTCTCAAAACTAGAACATCTACGTTAGTCAACAATTCTGAAGTTAGTTACTCAGTGCAGTGTGGGATTTGTTTGGTTACTATTTCTCACAGCTTCCTTTTTGTTGGCTAAGGTTGGTTCCTTATTTACAATGGTTGTAATTGTGTTGCATATTTGCTGAACACTTTGTTTTACAGATCTACTGTCCTCAAAAAAACAAAAATGTAAGCACTCAGGGCATAATTAAAAAATAAACACAACCTCAGATGAACAACAACAACATGGTATTATGCATTTAATTTTTCATCCATGAATCCCAACAAATTACACAAACAATTCAACAGTTAAACCAATTAATTACAATAATGAGGCTTAATGTCAGCCAGAATTTGAGAATTACATTTACTAAATGTGAATTATACAGTGGTGTAGTGGGTAGCATTACCACAGCAAGAATGTCCCGGGTTTGAATAATAGGTGGGGCGTCCTGGATTCTCTATTTGTCTGGGCAATTTTTCGTCAGGTGCTTCCGTTATCTCCTACTTTCAAATGTTAATTGATGTCTACATTGCCCTTACCGCAGGCACGAGATTGAGAACCATCTTAAGCAAGCCATAGGCAAGTGATTGTTAAGTGATGATGTCGTATGCCTTGACATGACAAACAGTGGTGCAAAAAAGTATGTGGTCAGCCCTTGATTGTGCAAGTTCTCCTACTAACGTTTTGGTAAAAACTTAACTTGTGTTTGGTGAAAGAATTGCATCCCAAGATCACCATATCTACTGTGAACAATGGAGGTGGAAACATTATGCTTTGGGGCCATTTTTAAGCAAAAGGTAACAGAACAACTGATCTATGTTGGCAGGAATGGACGGGGCTATGTATTGAGAGATTTTAGACTAAAACCTCCATCAGTGAAAGCATTGAATATGAGGGCTGGTCTTCCAGCATGACAATAAACCCAAACACACCGTTCAGGCAACGAAGGAGTGGCTCCATAAAAAGAATTTCAAAAGGTCCTGGAGTGGCATAGACCAGACCTCAACATCATGGAAAATTTGTGAATGGAGTTGGAAGTGTTGCACAGGGACGCATCTCAAAACATCACTGCTCTTGAGAAGAGCTGCATGAAGGAATGGGCCAACATACCAGCTGCAGTGTGTGTAAACCTGTTGAAGAATGACAGGAAACCTTTGATGTCTGTCATTGCCAACAAAGATTATGTTACAAAGTACTGAGTTGACCTTTTTGACCAAATACTTATTTCACACAATAATTTAGAAATAAATTCTTTAAAAATCCTACAATGTGATTTTCTGGGCTTTATTTTCTCATTTTTTCTCTCTAACTGACTAAATACTTTTTTTGCCTCCTTGTAACTTTCCACAGACATCACTAAACTCAATTACATTTCATTATTTACCCCTTGAATGTTTCTACACTTTGTAATGCTCTTTATAGCACTGATTTATACAATGTATGTATAAATCCTATACATTAGCTGTGATTAAACCTCAAATAAAAAAATTGGACCTGGACTCCAGTCATCTTTCTAATAATCACAAACCCAATTTCATTAGTAGCATTCTTGAAAACGTTGCATCTAAGCAGCAATGTTCATGCCTACAATGAAACAACATCCATGAACTCCATCAGTCAGGTTTCAGCGCAAAGACAGCACTGGTTTATGACCTACTAGCGCCATCGGGGTTCTCCATCCTTTCTTGTTTTGCTTGACTTTGGTGCAGCTTTTTATACCATCGATTGTTCTATTCTCCTTCAAAGACAGGAGAATGTTTTTGGAGTTAGTGGAATAGCCCTCTTCTGCTTTAGATCTTATTGTCTGAAATGTTATCAGTAGATGTAAAAGGAGATTCCTCTAAGCTGTGTAATATAAAATGCGGTGGCCTTCAAGGTTCTGCCCATTAATTTTCCCCTGGATATGATGCCTCTGGCTGAAATTATTAAAAAGACATGATATAACTTCTCATTGTTATGCTAATGACACACAGCTGTGTGTATGTTTCATTAAAGCCAGATGAGTGTCGACATCATAGTAAAGTTGAGGAACTTTATACTTAACTCTGATACAACAGAAGAACTTGTATTTTGACAACATGCAGCTAGAAATAAGCTTTCTGATCTTTCGCCGTCACTTCCTGTGAAGCAGTAAAAGATATTGGTGTTAATATTAACTCCAGTCTCCAGAATATTAAGCAGCTACGGAGTTTCCTGGGGCTGGCTTCCTACTACCATTGCTTCATGAAGGGCTTTGCAGACATTGCAGAACGCTTAATCGTCTCACTAGCAGCGGCGTAAAGTTCACTGGTCAGCAGAGGCGGAGCGAGCATACAGCAAGCTGAAACAACGGCCGTGCAGCCCAGCGATGGCCAGGTGGTTGGTGAAAGAGATCTTTTTGCTACGGGGTGCCAGAGGAGCTACACAGCGACCAGGGTCATAACTTTGAATTCAAGGTGATGCGGGAAGTTTGTCGCCAGCTGGGGATACAGAAAACCCGGACTTCTCCACTTCACCTGCAGAGTGACGGACAGGTAGAAGGATTCTACCATACATTAACTATGCATCTGGCGTAGTGACACCTGCCCATCGTACTTCTCGCATGCCGGTCTGCTGTCTAGGACACTACACAATTTACACCGGCACTGTTAATGTTTGTACTTGAGCTGCGCACACCCGAGGAGCTGGTGTCCCGCCGGACGGGGGTATGAAAATTCAACACCAAAGTATGTGACTGAACTCCTTGAACACATGCACCGAGTACGACATTACTTGGCTTAATCAGACGGACGCTGGAGAGAAGTCTGGCTTATGACACATGCTGCCAAAGAAATCCACTCACTCTCGGGACTCGGGTTTGGTTCTACAATTCCCGGAGAACGAAGGGACTTGTGTGGTAAAAAGTTTCCTCGGGGAAGTAGTGTACCGGATTGCGGTGGCTTGAAAGAGGATAATTGTACACCGGGAATGCTTGGCCCTATACCAGCCCAAAGAGATTGTTAGCCCGAGTGCGTCATGGTGGCTGCCACCTTGGTTTAAAGACAGCCATGGACTGGGGCGTTGCCGAGGACGGCTGACTATGAGGGGAGGGCTGTGTGATGTCCGTCACTGGAACTAGGAGTTTGTGGGCGTGATCATGACCTCCCAGGGTGTAGCATGGAGGGTAAATCGTTCTGGTTTTCAAAAAACAGTTATGTTTTAGAATGTTATTGTGATGTTTAATGTTAGTCTAGTTAATTTAATGTTAGTTTAGTGTGTTTTATGTATCTGGAGTGAATGTGTTTAGTTGTGAAGTTAACTGGATTAAGGGGTGTGAATGCATGTGGGTGTCTGAATGTGTGTGTGAGACAGCATTTCCTATAAGCTGGTTGTCCGCGTCTTTGCTGTTACGTCACAATATTTAATGATCCATCCCGCCTACTATGTTCAAAAATTGCAGGATGCTTGCAGGTTCCTAAAATAATGAAACTTACAGGGGTTGGCAGAGCTTTCTCTTACAATTATGACAGTTATGGAACAGTTTTCCAATTAATATTCTTGACTTTGACACTGTCAATATTTAAATCTAGTCCCACGACATATTTAAGTCAAAGATTCTGCTTATACTTTCAGTTCCTCTCAGGTAAAGGTGCAGATTGGGTAGCTTAAGGGCACTAGCCTGTTGGTAAACTGAGATGTTTGGATGCCATAATGTCTCAAGAAGCCCACATGCCCGTGTTGCCTCTGGATCTAGGTGTTTGTGTGCGGATGTAAGAGGGTGAAAGTTATCTAATTACATGCTTACACATATACATACACACAAGCACATATGCCAGAAGCAGTGAGCAGCCTCCACAATACCCTTGGAACAATTGGGGGCTCCACTTCAGTCATATTCGACTTGGTGGTACCAAGAATCAAACCTGGTACTTTCAGTCAGAAGGCAGTTCCCCGTGATGACTATTTACACACTGCACCTATGACTATAACTGTTAAGTGAAAGTGAAAGTGATACATTTTTGCCACTGTGTTCGCACACAGCGGAATTGGTCCTCTGCATTTAACCCAT
>JAOUQV010000040.1:7700187-7724476 GCA_028565295.1 Aspidoras spilotus
AGACAGCACTGGTTAAAGTTGTGAATGATTTGCTACTGGCCTCTGATCAGGGTTATGTTTCCATGCTTATATTGCTTTACCTGAATGCCGCTTTCGACACAATCAATCACATTATTCTTCTTCGTAGGCTAGAAAATGTTTTTGTAGTTAAAGGAACTGCCCTGTCATGGTTTAGGTCTTATTTGACTGACCGCTATCAGTATGTAGATGTAAATGGCCACTATTCTATGAACACTAGGGTAAAGTTTGGTGTCCCACAAGGTTATGTCTTAGGCCCGTTACTATATTCTGTATATATACTACCTCTGGGTAGTATTCCACTGTTATGTTGATGATATGCAGTTATATGTGTCAACCAATCCTGATGACAGACACACATTTACTCGAGTTGAGGAATGTGTGAAGGATATCAGATAGTGGATGTTAAACAATTTTCTTTTACTTAACTCTGATAAAAATGAAGTACTGGTGTTAGAACCACAGGCAGCTAGACATAAAGTTTCTCATATTTTATTATCTCTGGATGATATTTTAATTACGCCATGTACTGCTGTAAAAGACCTTGATGTGATTATTGATTCTAGCCTTTCCTTCGAATCTTATGAAGATAATACCACCAGAATAGCATTATTTCACCTAGTTTCCCTTAGATCCACCACACCCACTTCAATCAAAAAGTGCAGGAGTTCCTGCATTTGAGCAATTCACCTTGCTTAGGTAGTGGAGTGAGGACTGACAGTGTCCATTCTTCTGGACAGATTCCAGTTTCCCACACTTCTTTACACAGCTTACGGAGATTGTTCATCATCAACATCTCTGCTCCATAATGGGATAATAGTGACAATCAGGGAACAAAATGCAAAAAAAGAGATATTTCGGAAATGTTGTAGAAGTTTAAAAATGGGCTCCTACGCACCTTTACGGCGGTCATGTACTCATAGATGTTTTACCAACATAAGTTTACACAATTACTGCAATTAGAAAGCCAAAATATGATAAAAATTGATAGGGATAAGATTTAACAGAAAGTAAAAAAAAATTAACAGAGCACATTATTAAATATACATTAGCATTGGGGTAGAAATATTCACAGATAAATAAATAAACATATGAAACAGGATGCCTAAACGCTTAAAATAAATAACTTTTTTTCTCAAATAACAACAGATTCATTCATTTAGTTTTTATTTTATTTGGTAAAAGTAAAGGGGAAATTGTTTTTGCATTTACAATCTGCAACTGAATTACAATCTGCACTTGAACCCCGGTAGCAAGATATGCTGATTCTCATATCATATAATGTTGCTTTATACAACTTAGTAAACATGTGATCATCATTCCACCCACACAAATTACACATGGAAGAAGAGTGAGATAAGAAATTGGGAGAGAAAGCAACAACCCAGTTCCATGCAAGTGGCATATAACAGCAACTACTGACACAGCTGAGCAACATGTGAAGCGCAAGATTATATCCAACTCTTTTATAAAGCCACGTCCAATTTTTTAAAAAACATATTTTCCTCCTTTCTCAAAACACCTGAACAGAACTCATTCAGGTTTAAGTGTACCATCCAACTATTGTAACACTGTATCAAACTAGTTGCAATTTTAGTTAAGGATTGCATAGTGTTATACTCATTGTAAAATATATATACAGATAATTGTAATTATTTATTTTTTTATTTTTTATCTTAGTCATTCAGGGATTATAAATGTAAATAAATATCACTTAAATATTTAACTATGAAAACATTTTCCGTGTTTCACAGACACATTCATTGTAGTTTGTAAATGTCATGTCATATTGCATTGTGATGGTTGGCTGCACAGATTGATGCCTTCTGTCTCATGTTGCTTTTTGTAGTTGAGCCCCTGATAATTCAGTCAACATTGTTTTCCTCCGGAATATTATTAGTCTGCCACATCATCGTACTCCATCCACAAGTTTGGTCGTTAAAATACCTTTTTTTTCTGTAGGTGCATCATCAGATGACCATAGTAAAAATGCCAGCAACACAATCAAAGTTCTACAATAAGCACTTTAATCAGTGTTGGATGAATACACAAATCATGTACTTGAGTAAAAGTACAAATTTCCGAGGTAAAACATAAACCCAGTAGAAAAGTCAGTAAGTAAAAGTACAGAAGTATTTACCTTCACATGTACTTAACTATTAAAAGCAAAAGTATCATTATTTACTATGGCTCTAATGTCATATTATCCTATTATCATTTTGACTCATTTTAGATATGTTATTAATTAGTCTGACCCTGATATCTGTTAAAAGTATCATAAAGCATAAAACACTGCAGGGATTAATTTAAGGTAGACCTGAATTGCTGAAATTACATTTTGTAAACAAGCAGATTTGATTTAAGATTTATTGGCAAATAATTCCAGAGATTTTTATAAAATTGTAGACCTTTGCTCATGAACAAATAGCCAAAACGAAGAAAGATTCACAAAATAATTCATGACAATCACATGAATGTGTATAGATTTCTCTCTTTTCTTCATGTATTTACTGCCTAATTTGTGGCCAGTAAGATGATGTCATCAGCATACCTGAGATGGCCCTTCTACCAGTCCTGAATCCTCTCATAAATCCTTGTCATTTTTTAATTACTTGTTCTCCTAGGATGTTGAAACCAGCCATTAGAGAGCACAATTTAGTGTAAAATATGTCTAGTTCTGGTGCCAAGCCCGGATAAATGGTGAGGGTTGGGTCAGGAAGGACATCTAGTAAGTTCTTTAAAATTACCCATACAAGATCGGTCGCCTGGGTTAACAACAATTGCCACCTGTACTGGTGGCAAACAGGGTACTGGTGGAAATTTGGCTATTGTTTGTCGAAGATGACGAGGAGAAAAACATGTGACACAGAAAGAGAACAGTAGAGTCAAGAATGTAGGACTGTGGTTAGCAACCCTGAATGTATTTACTTCATTATTTACTTTACTTATTTTATTGATCCTTTAAAAAATTAAAAACTTTTATTAATTTTAAGCATAATGTTATATTCTCATTAATTGTATTTTTTATATTCATAAAATGTGTGTGTTCAGTTAATTTTTAGGTCATGGAAAGTTCACAATAGAGTCAAAGTGGATACCAAGAAACAAATCTTTATGTGTATGCAAGGAAATTGTAGTAAGGAGTAGAACTTGTACCACCAAAAGCGTGAAAGAAGCCAGAGAAGTTCTTCCAGACTTAATTGAGGTGGGTGGTCTGAGATTTAAAGAAGAGCTATCTATTATCTCTTGTTCTCTGTTGTCGTCCCACAGGAGAAGAATTAAAAAGATTGTTGATCATGCACATGGATCCGTCCTCCTGGGAGAGAGTACAGGGAAACTTTTATGCGAACATCAGACTGACTGATCTGGATTACGCAGATCAAGCAGAACAACGGATATTCTCTACAAATCACTTCGCAGTGTAACCCTATTAACAACCATTTTCCTAACAGAATGGACTTGAGTAAGAAATAGACATTTTGCTAGAGACTGTAGAACACCACACCCAGACAGCCAAGCTCCAAGAGGGCGGGGTAGAAGAGACGAATTTTCCCCTTCCCCTGCAATGAATGGGATGAGAACAAATATGGATCAGAAATGGAAACTATGAGGGTCGCAGTGAGTAATACAGACTTAAATAATCAAAAGCAAGTTTAGAATAGTTATAAGTGCTATTTAAAATAGAAACCCGAATCCAAAAAAGTTGGGACAATGTACAAGTTGTAAATAAAATGGAACGCAATAATGTGGAAATGTAAAAATTCCATATTTTATTCAGAATAGAACATAGATGAGATATCAAATGTTTAAACTGAGAAAATGTATCATTTAAAGAGAAAAGTTGGGTGATTTTAAATTTTGTGACAACAAAACAAAGAGTTTGTACTTTGTCCCAACTTTTTTGGAATTGGGTTTATAAGTTACTGTTACCTTTGAACCAGTCTGTCAATTTTAGACATGGTTGTGTTTGAAAATCCCAATAGACCAGCAGTTTCTGAAATACTTAGCCCGTCACAGTAGAGGTGCTAAGCACAAAAACAGGTTAGAGGTGGACAGTAAATATGCTATTGTCCCTTAAAAAAACTTGTGAAAGAAGGAAAGTGTCAATGTTGAATGCTTTTGTTAAAGTGTTATTTACATCTTCAGTATTATATACAATATTACAATATGATATATGTATTATATAAAATATAAATAAATAATGATGTAGTTTTATTTGCACAAAGTATCAGTATCACATCAGTATCGCCAACCCAGCAAGAATTTTATTCAGTATAGGATCCAAAAGAAAATCAGTTGTATCGATCATCACTCCTGCCATCGAGAATTGGAGGATGGAAATTATTTATAGGAATTCTATAGCAGAATCCTCTCATCATTTAAAATAGAGTTTATGGTTCCCATAGACTCTAGCCCAGCTCAATTTTGACAGTAAATGACTTAAGCCTATACTCTGATATTATTTAACCTCTGGTTGCTCCCCGGGTGCTGTGGACGCCTGTGTGCTCACTTCACAAATGTGTGTATATATGTGTTTCACTACATGGATGGGTTTTTTGTGTAGAAAAAACGATAACTTTCACTTTCTAAAGTGGCTGGTGAGTGTATGTGTCTATGTGTGAGAACATAACCCTATTCTTATGTCCTTCAATCTTAGTTCTAACATATTCTGCTTTTATGTTCAAATCAGCAATACTTTCCTTTGAATACATCTTGAAGTTGCCTAAAACTACATTTTTATGAGTTGCATTCTATTTTAGTTCATTTATACATCTATTCATCCACAGATGTTGTGATATTGAACTCTTGTGGCAGTTTTTGGCAATTGCAATTTCCTATACATTGAAGGTATGGAGTGGTGCGTTCCTCAGCGTGACTTAACATGAACTCTGTCAATTCCAATAGTTCAACTGCATTATTAATAAATATAATAATACATTCAACTTATATAGAACCTTTAAAGATACCCAAGGACGCTTTACAAAGATGGGTGGGGTGAACTCGCAGCATTCACTCTAATTCGTACATTTAGCTGACTTAAATTCACTTGTGCAGTTTCTCTCTGAAGCACAAAGTATTGCCATCTCTCAAAGTTACCACCAGGGCCGTTTCAAGGAATTTGGAGGCTCCAGGTAAACACACCCCAACACCAACAAGAGGCCATCTAACCCCCACACCCGAAAAATCCACTTACCACTGTCCTTTTTTAGTTCCTCTTCCTTACTCTTCTTTTGCTTATGGCTTCCTGACTGATAAATTCGCTTTATAACGCTATAGCTTCAAATTTGCCCGAATCTCAAACTTGGCTGGGTGCCTGCTGTCAGAAGCTGGTGTGGGGGGGCTTTTGAGAGGGATTCTGATTACAGTGTCATGCTCATGGACCGTCACAGAATTTAAAGGGTCGCTCACACAGTTTGTCGCTGTATTTAATTCTTAACCTGTTGTTATCTTGAGGTCCCAGGCCAGCTCAAATTGCCTGGTTTGCTTGCCCAATTGCAACGGTCCTGGTTAAAGCTATAGCGGAAAGATATTTACAAAAAATCTCATTCCGCTATACACGCTAGAGGAGTAAAAATTAAAAGTGACATGTGATAAGAAATGAGACCTATCAGACATAGAGTCTGGCCGTAATTCTAGAAATTTTTCACTCACGCTGATCAATTATGTCTGTATGCTGAAACGCTGTGGAGGAAGACACTAAAGCAAGGCAACCCCCATCCATCATCTGGTCCCTGGGCTTGTTGCCACAGGGCTGGCACTATCACACTGAGTTTCAGATGGGGCTATTTACGAGAAGAAAACCCATCTGTGCAGCTCTCTGATATGCCTATCTTTCATGTTACTGAGATAAATCACACACCGGTAGTATGTGATTGGTAAGTAAGTGTCTGTTCCATAAGGCATTATTATTATTTTTGAGCTACATGACATTTTATGTTATTGTGTGGTTTATTATTATTATTACTAATATTACTATTACTACTATTATTATTATTATTATTATTATTATTATAGCCCATACAAACAAAGGGGGATCTGTCCACATCAATGAAACATCGTCATTTTACAATCTATCTAATTTAACTAATCTGTGCCCACACCAGCTATTAGTAGGATCCCCCAAAGAACATAACATTTAAATAAACGGTGCTTTATTTTTATTTGTTTTGCAATCTTAAGTATTTTAACAGTGAATGTTTTTTATTGTTTTTTTTAATTGACATCTGAATTAAAGTCATAATACAGACAATGGCAGTGTTTAAATTATACATTAAAATCATGGATACTTAAAGAAAGGAAAGGAAATGCAGACCTCAGTTAAAGGAATGAAATGAAGTTAAAACCTTCTGTAATTATTCAGTATATTTCCCAATTTGGATTTTACATGATAATATTCATGCTTTATTTTATTTTTATTTGAGCCTATTAAGGCAACTTATAAAGGAATAGTTACATTTCGAGATAGGGACAAATATGGGAAGAATTATTTATTAAATACAAAACAACATTTAGGATTTAAACCATTATAGGAATACATAAATAATTTCAAAGCTGTGATTTCCTAATATACATTTTAAAGTAATTTGCATTACAGGGCTATTATTAAAAACCAAAATGATTGGACAAGGTCAGAATGATAAATAAATGTGCAGCACTATTAATATTCTAAGTACTGTTCACTTTCTAGAAACTTAACTTTGTATACATTATTAATCCAAGCTGAATACAAACAAGCTTTAATTAGAAAATTAACTTTACTAATATTAATTATAAATTAATATTAACATTTTAATATTACATTTCATTGCAGTCTGCATGTCTAAGCACTAGATTGTATAGACCTGTGGCCATGTATGCGATTGCAACAAGTTTATTAAACTATTTTGATGGGTGAGTGAATATGTGTAGTTGCATTGACTTCCATTGTTCTTAATATTTATGAAGCTATACAGTAGATCACAGTTGACAGAGACGATGTGCACATGAATAAATTAATGAAGCTTTTCATTTTGCTTCAAAAATATGTTACTGTAATGTCACTTCATCTTTATTCTCATTCTGATTTACTCAGAATTTATTCTAAGTTTTCATGGGTAAATGATGTGTGACTCAGAATACATGCTTTCTGCTTTTTATTATACATTTTATTATTAGGTATAATAGTATTTAACACTAGAGGGCACTGGTATATTGTTTTTCAGAAAGCAAACAATATCTGCTGTAGGTGTAGGCTTTGCACCACAACACAGTAGGAAACAGCATCAACGAACTAGGGGGCACAGGAAAAGGGATGCTCCAGGTCTACACAGTAATTCTAAAGAAGAGTAAAAAGGAAGAGGAGGAGGAGGAGGGATGCTGACACACTTTACTTTAGATTTGAGGAAGAGAAGCACATTAATCATTAAGGGACATCTGTTCATTTACTGCTTTACAACTCTGTCAGGCTCCCTTGATTGTGTAGCCTGTGTATCTCCATGCAGCGAGAAAAAAAGGCATGTGAAGGGTGAAGTGACTTTCATCAGTTACAGATAACACAAATAAAGCACCAAATCCTTGATCTAAACTGATTATTATCTGATTCAACAACTGCATAATGACAAAAATACCAGCAATTTCCCTTAAGATAAAATAGAAATATTCAAATATGTTCAACTTATACAGATTAACAGGTAGTATCACACTTACAACTATACAGTATACCCGTTAATATTGTAATAGATATGTTCTCTGTTGATGTAAATTGTACCTAATACTTCACCAGAATTTCACACTATTTATCAATGTAGATAAATAGAACCAAATCAACAGTGGTTCATATATGACTTTTTACAGTGGAACATTGTTGTAAAGCAGCTTTACAGATATTAAATACAAGGTATAATTATAAAGTTTATACAAGTTTTTATTCCTTTTTCTAATGAGAAAGTCAGTGGAAAGGAAAAACTGAGATAAAAAGAGGAAGAAACCTAGAGAAGTAACAGACTAAGAAGGAAATTCCATCCTCATTTAGGTGATGACAGATTAAAAATATGTAAATGTGTATGTAGTATCAGATGTATTTAAAACATTATAAACATTTTATTTATATTATTAATTATATAACATGTTATTAAAATTAATAATAATATTTTCCTCTTCCTCTCTTCGCCAATGGGATTGTGGAAGACGCTATATGAGTTCAACATATTAGTATTATTGTTTTAATATACACTCACCGGCCACTTTATTAAGTACATATCTAATCAGCCAATCACATAGCTCAGTGCATTTAGGCATGTACAGGTGGTCAAGTCTGTTTGCTGAAGTGAAATGAAAAAGAAAAGTGATTTAAGTGACTTTGAAAGTGGCAGAGTTGTTGATGCCAGACAGGCTGATCTGAGTATTTCACGCAACGATCTCTATGAAAAATATTAAGTGAGCAGATACACCTCCTTGTAATTTGAGAGGTCAGGAAAAGAGGTTTAAGATGATAGAAAGTCAAGGAATTAAAATTACATCTCTGTTGAAAGTATGCTATGAAGAATTAAGGCAGTTCCCTAACTCAAGGTAAAAGGGTGTCCAACCAAAATTAAATACATCATGCGATTCCAAACAATACCCTTATGTGCTGTAGATGCATATCTGACAAAATTGCTTATTAGAATTTATTTTTATACAACCCCAATTACAAAAAAAGTTGGAACAAGGTACAAACTGTAAATAAAAACATAATGCAATAATTTTCAAATCTCAACAACTGATATTGGATTCACAATAGAACATAGACAACATATCGAATGTCGAAAGTGAGGCTGCAACACATCCCAAAAATTGGGACGGGGCAATCAGAGGCTGGAAAAGTTAAAGTTACAAAAATAGAACAGCTGGAAGAATAATTGGCAATAGGTTATTAACATGACTTTGTATAAACTCGGACATGACTCGGAGTGGCAGCAGCTGTCATATGTAATAATGGGAAAATGATCACCAATTCCCTTAATTTTGCCCTGACAAATAGTGGAGCGATATCAGAAAGAAGTCTGACAGTGTAAAATTGCAAAGAGTTTTTACATATCAACATCAGGTCAGGACTGCGGGCAGGCCAGTCTAGTACCCGCACTTATACTACAAAGCCACATCAATATGAGCATAATGTGGCTTGGCAATGTCTGGCTTAAATAATAACTTAAATCTCTGAAAAAAAACTTTGCTTGGATAGAAGTCGTAAGAGAGAGACTTTTCGCTGACCGTAAACCACTTTTTGTAATTAACTATGGTAATGTGCCTCCTAGGGGTCAATGTTGCTTTAAAATGGACATTTTTTGCTAACCTTTTTTAAACATTATTAATCAAAAAAATATATTGTGCCTACCACAAATAAAGATGCTGCCACAACAGGAAACACACAGTTAGAATCTGTTTTTTATAATATACCATATTTTATATATAATATCTCGGGCTTCCATCATTCAAATTTTGTCTAAGTATATAATATTGTAAACCAAACATTGGCAACGATTATTAAAAAGGACGGTGAAGGAGAATCAACACTATATAACAACTAGTTCGCTTCAGCAGTAATACATACACAAATTCTTTAAATATTATATTTCTTGTTAGACTACTGTGTGCTATCTAGTAACTACAGTATCACCATCGTCAGTAGCCGCTTCTGAATTCTTATCTGGAGTTTTTCAGAGGAAAAGTGTATTGGTTGTGAGAGCGCAACACACATGCCCAACTGGAGGCTTTTTATCATATCCAATCTATCTCTTGCATGTTTTTGTGAGATAGAAGCAAACCAGGGTAGCAGAATAGAATCTAAAAACACACTCCTCTCAGACAGCAGAAAGTAACTCAGCATGGCAACCTGACTGTATCTTTTGCCAACTGACTCATCATTTAAAAAGATAAACATAAATATAATATATAATATAATATTGTCATTGATAATACACCTAAATACAGCAGACTCTCTTTAATAATAGAACTATAGAATGCAAAGTTAAAAGAATTTTTTTGAGAGAGAGTGAAACTGAGATGTGATTAAATATAGAAATACACAGCTGTGATATAGAGAACTGAAATCTGGCTCAGTCTGAGTGATTGTGGACAGAAACAGACAGCTTACAGGTTAGAATGTGATACATAATTGATTACAGCTTATGCAGAAAAAAATATTTATACCATTGACAAGACATTTATTGTAAATTGATTTTAAATGAAGAAAAGACCTATTGTTTTCTAAATACAGAAACATTTGTTAAAAATGATGATTTGTGGTAATGTATTATATGATACAGATAAGCTAGACAGAAATTCACTTAAACAGAAAAGGGTAAATATTTTTAGGTGGTTATTTTTTCGCATTTTGTACAAAGCTTATTATTAATCATAATTATGTACATTTCTTTATATGTAAACTGCTGTTTTAAGTCAGTTATTAGACTTGATCCAACAATATATGTCTTTAACTTATTATAATGCTCTGATATGAACACATTCTCTATTTTCTTTGTGTTTTTATTATACTTCACAATGACTCTGTCCATGTTGCTTTTTAGGTCATGCGAATCATAATATTTCCTGACATCATAGGGTAGATCTTCAGCATGTTTATAATGGAGATTTCCAATAGTGAAGTAACCATATGTCTTTTTATCCTTCAGCCTGGGTAGGAGAAAAGGGCTTGAGTTCTGGAACTCATGGAAACCGAAATCACCTTTCATGGGATCACAGAGGGACACCATGTTGTTGTCAATACAGTTTTGAACATACCACACAAGCAGTGCAAGTCCATGTCTTGGAGGTGGTGTGCCAAAGCCTGTCTCAAGCAGCTCCTCCACAGAATTTAACGTCTTCAAAGAGGAATAAAATGCCACAATCAGCAATAGGACAAATCCAAGAATGTGACAGTGTGCCATCTTTTCACTCTATTAAAAAAAATCAAAATTATACAGAATTTTTACTTACCAGTATAAAATGTGACTTTATTATAGAGGATAGAATAAAATGTTACAATAATTAATCATGATAAATATGTTAAACAAAATATTCAAAGCTTCTGTTTAGTATTTTTAATCTGTGTTCTTCTGACATATATCAACCAGTTTTAAACAAACATTCCATTTAAATTTTGACACATTGCTGGCACATTCAATTGTTGTATTAAGCTGCTTGTATTTCAAATACTGCAAACACTCCAAACACTGCTGACATTTTAAACCAAAGAACTAAATTGAATTTAATTAATAATAAAAACAGCATGTAATAGTATTATATTGTTAATAAATGTTTTGTGTGTCTTACCTAAGTAGGACCAGTAAGAGAGAAGGATCTGTTTGATGTGTAAGCATGCTAAGCACATATGATGTCGAAAAATCTAGATATGTGCATATGCATTTCCCCACCACTACACAGAATATTAAACAGTTGGTGAGGGTTTCCTTGTGTGTTCTCTAGTGTGTACTTCATTTGGATGTACACACATTTTAGTACATTTTTGTCAATTTTTATTATAATTTTATAACTATTAATACATAATTATATAGAATAATTATAAAATAGCACATTCACCGTATAACAATATCAATATAGTATAACAATAAAAGTATACAAATAATTTGCTTATATATTAAAAAATCTTTCTTGCATCTTTTTATAATGACAGGAAAGAAAGTAATCATTGATGAGAAGGAGACCTTAATAAATTTTTCCTCTTGATAATTTTGTCCCTTTAATCTCCGAAAATCCACCCATTCTTTGTATTCATCCCTCACTAATTAAATTGACTGAAATTGAATTTGGCTAAGGAAATACATTTTTATTTGATTAGATCATAGAGACCAATATCAACATAATTCTGCAGGACATTCAACTAAACAAAACCTTCAGAAAGGACAGTCGATATTCACCTGCTAAAGAAAATATATAATAATAAATTATCTGGCACAATTATGGTGTTATGTCATAAAATCCTGAATATATTGGCTGAAGAACGTTTAGTCATGAACTCTCTGTCACAATACCTTCATTACTCTTTGATCATAGTGAAAGGTCACATATTAAAAAATGGCATACACAGGATGTTCAGGGTCCCCCTGCTCAATTCCATGTGTAGCATCCTGTAGACTGATACTTTTTGAGACCTAGGCTTGTCACAAGAACAAGTTTTTAGATGATATATTGTTTCAGAAATTATTGAAATAAACAATATTGGTGTCAGTATGTTTAGCAGTTTTATTTCTGAACACAACAAATGATGTCATAAATTTACATAATATGTCTTATAGTAGCACTATATAACATTCATTTGTTTATTTTACAGCTTAATCTATATGGGGTTGGAGTTCAGGAGGATTAAACATAAGATAATACAATATAATTTAAAATAGATTACATAGACTAGATGTTAATAAAATATACAGAGCAATTACAATAAAACAACCATTGTGAACTTACATACAGGGGTGGTTAAAGTAGCCAAAAATTGTACTCAAGTAAAAATACTATTACTTAAGGATAATATGACTCAAGTAAAAAGTAGTAATCCAAAAATTACTTAAGTAAAAGTAAAAAAGAGCTTGGTGAAAAAAGTATTTAATTACTGAGTAACTATTGTAAAGTCTGATTTATTTGTCAACACAAGCATTCAATCTTTAGGCAAAAAAGAGTTCATCCAAACAATAAAATAAATAAAATTTATTAAAATACAAAATAGTTGAAATTAAAATAATCCAAGTAAATTCAAGAACTTTAAAAAGTTAAAAAAAATCAATAAAACGACCACTTTTGGTTGGTGAGACATAGACACGTGGTAAAGCTTTTGGAAGTCACTCTTTATGTAAGTCAAAATAAAACATTAAAATAAGGTGTATGTAAAAAATTACACATACAAAACCAAAGAGGTAAAAAGAAAAGTAACGAGCTCATTGTGGCCCAATGTAGCGGAGTATGAGTACAATTTATTCTTTACAAATCTACTTAAGTAAAAGTAAATAGTATAGTGATTTACAACTACTCCAAGATGTATACTTCTTTCTTACTCAAGGAAATGTGATGGAGTAAATGTTATGGTTGCTTATATATTTACTAGAAATGATGACTAATAATAACATTTTATCAATAAAATACACTGCATACTTTATTAGGTACACCTTTGTAGTAAAATATTGGACCTTCTTTTTCCTTTAGAACTGCCTTAATTCTTTGCATCATATTTACAACAAAGATGGTATTCTACATGCCTTGGTTGTAACTGTATTCTACATGTTCTGGTTTCTTGGAGTTACTGTTGTCTTTCTATGATCTTGAGCTAGTCTGTCCATTCTCCTCTTACCTCTCACATCAACAAGGCATTTTCATATACACAACTGTCCCTCATTTTTTTCTGATGCATCCCATCACAGGAGAGGTTTAATTCAATTCAATTTCATTTATAAAGCGCTTTTAACAATAGACATTGTCCCAAAGCAGCTTTACAGAAAAGTTTTATCACAGATGAGCAAGCAGGTGGCGATGGTGGCAAGGAAAAACTCCCTAAGTAAGTAAGGAAGAAACCTTGAGAGTAACCAGACTCATAAGGGAACCCATCCTCATTTGGGTGATGTGATGCAATCTGTAAACATATAATATATATAACATACATACCATATACATAATTCCATAACTAACAATAATATAACATTTAGCATAATAATAAAATGAATGGGCAGTCGGAGGGAATCCGGCAGGTGCAGGGTCACTGACACCTCCTGGTTACAGAAGGTTACACAGACATGAGGGAGCCCTGGGACATAAAGCAGCCAGCCACTCCACCGTCAACAAACCTGAGTGATTTGGTGACCATGAACCCTCCAGCTCTGAGCCCTGACCTATAGGGGACTATAAAGGATATGCTTGACTAAATAAATAGGTTTTCAGCCTAAACTTGAAGACTGAGTCCCCAATGCTAACTGGAAGACTATTCCATTGATGTGGGGCTCGATAAGAGAATGATCTGTTGTAGCCCTCATAATATGAGGTATCAGCAAATAGCCTGCACCTTTTGATTGAAGTGGGAGTGGTAGATCATAAGAAACTAGAAGTTCACTAAGGAACTGTGGCGCAAGACCATTAACTGATTTGTAAAATATTTTAGAATCAATACAAAATTTTACCGGTAGCCAGTGCAGTGTGGATAAGACAGGGTGAGGTGCTCATATTTTCGGGTTTTAGTAAGAATTCTGGCCGCTGCATTCTGAACTAACTGTAGTTTGTTTATTCACCTACTGGAACAACCAGACAACAGGGCATTATCCAACCAACCTAGAGATAACAAATCCATGGACAAGTTTTTCTGCATCATTTAGTGCCAGCATATTTCTGATCTTTGAAATGTTTCTAAGGTGAAAGAATGCTATCCTGGTGGTATTATCTACATAATACTCAAAGGAAA
Source organism: Aspidoras spilotus (assembly GCA_028565295.1). Lineage (NCBI taxonomy): Eukaryota > Metazoa > Chordata > Actinopteri > Siluriformes > Callichthyidae > Aspidoras > Aspidoras spilotus. The sequence continues at coordinate 7,714,622 of JAOUQV010000040.1, forward strand.
TGCTAGAATCAATAATCACTCCAAGGTTTTTTACACCTGTACATGGTGTAATTGAAAAACCATCCAGAGATAATAAAATATCAGAAACTTTATTTCTAGTAAGTTTACATGTTCAGTATTTACATGTTAACATTTAAATGCAATGTTTATTTTATAGTAGTTCTTAATAAATAATTTAAAAAGCACTTTTTTAAGTTGCTTTAAACAAGGTAATCTGCTAAATACTGTAAATGTAAATAAACAATAACGTATTTGTATTTGCACAAAGTATCAGATTGGTATTGCCAATACCAGCCTGAATTTTAAGGAATTCAGTGGTATCAAACATCACTAGTGTGAGCAACTCGATCAGCTCTCTTATTAGTATAAAAGGAATGCTCAGCCAGAGGATCCCCACAGAACAACATTGCACCTATGTGCCTTGGGTTGTTTATGCCCAGTACCTTTAACCTAGTTTTTATGATATGCATCCTGTCTTTTTGCTCTAGTATGTGGATTATTGATATTTTTTGACTAAGCTTGTCTATGTTCTATGTTTTTTGCAGACACAAGCCAGCGTGTTGGCAAGCTGCAGTTTCATTTACTAATATCATATTACTAAGATCGTACCTACATTTTGTGTTGTGGTTCTTGAAATCTTGACGTGTGAACGGTGCTCTAGGAAAAGGAGGTTCGAGAAGCTGAACGAGTGGGCTGTCTCTCCCAGAATGCTATAATGGTAAGACTAAGGGTTGTAAATGTTTCCATAGCCAATGTGACTTGTTTCTTCCATGCAAGGAAATAGAACAGACAACCAGAAGGTAGGGGTTGTAATCAGTGGAAATATTGAAAAGGCTTTGCAGTGGGCATCAGTGGTTTGAAAAGATGCAGGTTCATTCTTACGTAACATATTTCACTCACTTTATGCATGTGTTCGACCATTCTGCTGAGGGCCAGAATTACAGAATTTATTTGCTCTGGTACAGTGAAATTGCAGAGTATGAACTGGAGTTTACCATCTCAGCGAAGTGTGGTCTTAACATGCCTGCTCTCAAAGCCATGTTCCGAAAGGAGCTGTGTCCTGTGGTGCTGCATGAGTTGGCCTGCAAAGACATTAACATTACCCAGGATTTACTGATTGCCACCACCATTAAACCGGATGATTGTTGAGCCCCCAACCTGCCACCAGTCCGGACCTGACTGTGCCAAACTGACCCAAACTCATGGTGCTGGGGCCATCCCATATAAGTCAGCAAGAGAGGAGAGTAGAAGCACAGATTGTGGTCTGTTTGAATATTAAATATAATGTCTTTGTAGTGTATTCAATTGAATATGGCAGGAAAATCATCATATTCTGTTTATATGTATGTTTTATACAACTTCCCAACTTGGACCAAATCTGGCAGTGATAAATGGTCACTTTATTTATGAAGAGTTCAGCCTTTCCTTTTCAAGAAGCAATTTTAGATGTGAGGGAATAAAAGCGCTGTAGCACAGAGCTGTGACTGGGCCATCTCACATCTGAGTGTTAGATGACATCCCTGTATTCAGCATCGACTTAAAAAAAAAAAGACTGGAATTCTCTATGATGGAGTGCTCATGGTCAAATTAGGTTAATAGCTTTCACCACAAAATTTATCACATCACCCAACTGGAATGGCTTGACACAGAGTGCCTCACGGTGGATAGTAAAGTGCATTTTACACACAGCCTCACCTTCACTGATGCAAAAATTGCAGTCAGCTTCCAGGAGGAAAAAGCAAAATAAAGACATGCACTTACTTTTGTCTATAGCAGGTTGTCCAAACTTTTTGCAAAGAGGGCCAGATTTGGTGTGGTAAAACTGTGCTGGAGCCAATTCTAATTCTAATTTTATAATTTTTTTTTATTGCAAATGGCATACTCTTCATTTCTTCCCACAGAGGACAACTAAATCTAAACAATTTACGAATATCAATCTGACATTCAGATTTGATGAGCACATAAAATAAAGAAAATTTCTGTCTGGGGGAAAAAACTTTGGAAGATTAAACATTGCATATTATTCGCTATTAAATGTTCACTGGAAAACATTCTAACAGGAAAATAACACTTAACAGTTATCTTATTCAGAAATACAAAACACTGTGACCAATATGAATCCGTGTATTACTTATGCTTTTGTTTTTAAATTGACCATCAAAAATAAAAAACTAATTGTAATAACTATAAAAAAATCTGGCAATGTAAAGCATACGGCACATGGTTTAACACATGTTCAAAACACAGAAGATCGTAGATCTATGCTGTCACATGAATGGTTTGAAATTATGCTCAGATGCTACTGATTAGAAGTTAGTTATGTTTAGATTTTAGTTGAGTTTGTTCCTTAATTTAGCGCTGGGGATTCTTGGAACAATCGTGGTCTCAAGCTATTGAATATCTTAGTTTTAAATTGTTTTCTTCATGTTTCGTTTGATTATAGGGAAATGTTTTTTGTTTATTTTACTTGTAATCAATAAATATTTCCACAATTGCTTCTCTCAATTTCCTCATCAAGTTTTTGAATAGCCTGAATCTTGGCATAAAATGATTAAACTCATTTAAAAGTGTTATTGATGCAATTGATTCTGTTTCAAATGCAGCTTCTACTAAACTCTTACTGCGCTAGACAAACAGTTCCTGGAAATAGTGCTGCCCTGGAGAGAATAAATTCTCAACAGAGGGTACATACAAAGCTAAAATATATGACATTGAATGTTTCCATATCTCCACAATTACTATAGCACTGTCATAACTTTTTTAAATTGCTTTTATTAGAGAAATTGTCCAGTGTGTGGCCTTTGTGTAGAGTCCTGCCTCTGTTCCAAATACTGTGTGCTTAAGATGGAAATCTAAATTTTTGTCCTCCTGAGAGAGACAGCTAAAGACACAGGACATTAAGGAACAATGAAACTAGTTCAACCAAAACCTGTACAATATTTATAAATGAATACTTTAATAATTGAAATAACAAATGAAAAGCTATTAAAATGAAAATGACCCCACACTTCACCTTTAAACATAGTGCAGCTTAAGCTCAAGGAATTTATAGGACAATATATGAACCCTTGGGCATGCATCTGACACAGAGACTGAAAAGAACGTCCCAAAATATTTTTATCATATACATTATATTTCCAAAAGTATTCACTCACCTGCCTTCACTAACATATAAGCTAATCCATACGTTTCAATATGACGTCGGTCCACCCTTTGAAGCTAGAAAAGGCTACAAATGTCCACAAGGCTGTCCACAAGGTTTAGGAGTGTGTTTATGGGAATTTTTCACCATACTTCCAGAAGCGGACATGAAGGCGTGGCTCTCAGTCTCCGCTCTAATTCATCCCAAAGATGTTTTATCGGGTTATGGTCAGGACTCGGGCCAGTCAAGTTCATTCACCTGATTGGAACACCTGATTCCGATAATTTGAAAGGTTAAGCAATTACTTTTTGATATATAGTGTATGCAAGGCAATGTTTTCAAGTGACACCAGTTTAACATCCCATTTTTTAAATTTGGGAATTTATTAATTATCTTCTGCTTTTTTTACACATGGGCTCAGGCAAGCAAATCTGGGCACAAGGGAAGGATCAAAACTAAACAGTGCGCCTCTCCATTGTAAGGCACACACACACTGTTTCACACATACAAAGTCAAACACTAAGGACCATTTTAGAGACACACATAACACATGCATGCAGGATTAAACTGGAGCACGTTGAAAAAAACTGTACGAACACATAGAGAACATGCAAACTCCACACAGATATTCCTGAGTCGTCCCACCTGGGGACTGAACCTTGGCCCTTCTTGCTGTGAGGTGACAGCACTACTCACTGTGCCATCATGCCACTGGATTTGGGAATTAAGGTTGCTACTTGTTGAGCTCATTATGTGCTAAACAGTTTAATTAGGACACAGATCTGGACTGCAGTCAGCTTGTTCAAGAACACCCACTCTATGTTTACAAAGCCACAACTTGCACCCTGATACTGTATGTCTTGCTGAAATATTCATGCTTGATTCACTACTCAAAAAAATAATGAGAACACTAAAATAACACATCCTGGATCTCAATAAATGAAATATTCACCACACAGTAAAATCGCGGTGAGAACAAAATAACATAAAAATAGTCAATGTAAATCCAAATGATTATCCCATGGAGGCCTGGATTTGGAATCATAAAAGTGGAAAATCACATAACAGGATCAAAGTGGAAATTCCTCAAGACAAGCTAAAATCAGTAGTGTGTGTTGCCTCCCCTGCCCTGTATGACATACCTACATACTACCAATGCCTGTGGTGGGGATGAGGTGGGGGGTGTTCTCCTAAGGGATCTCCTCACATACCTGTATTAAAGCATCAGACAACTCCTGGAGAGTCTGTGGTTTAACATGGCATTTTTGAAGAAATGAAACATGATGTCCTTCATGGTCAGTTGGATTTAGGTCTGGGAAACATAGGATCAGTGCTTTCATCATGCAGGAAATGCTGACACAATTAAGACATCTTCAGAGATCTAGCATTGTCATGCATCAGAAAATGTTGACACATCATCAAGCTTCCTCTAGGGGTGAGAGCACTGACAAAATGCAAAAGTGACCAAAACATCAGCCAGAAAGGATGAGAAAAGAGAAATGCTTTGTGGTCACCAACTGCAGATTACATTTGTATAACAGCAGGTTAAATTAATTTACAAGCAGTGTTGCTTCCTAACTCACAAATTCACAAAAGTGCCATTGTGTTGTTTACATGTTCCCTTTATTCTGGTGTGATCCCCTTTGCAGCAATAACTGCAACTAAACATTTCATATAACTGTTGACCAGTACTGCACACCGGCATGGAGGAATTTTAGCCCACTCCTCTATACAGAACAGCTTAAAATCTGGGATGTTTGTGGGTTTCATGACCTGCTTGCTTCATGTTCTTCCTTTGACTTAGCCAATTTAAAATATAATTTTTTCTTTAACCATTCGTTGGTAGAACCGACTGTGTACTTAGGTTTGTTGTCTTGCTGCATGATCCACATCATCTTGAGATTCAGTTTATGGACTGATGTCCTGACCTAGCCGCAGCACAACAGACCCAAACCATGATACTTTCTGATATTACATAATGTTTTTCAATTAAACTAGAAAACTCTATTTTGGTCCAGAAAATATTCTTCCAATTGCCTTGTGGCTTATCCACATTATCCTTAGAAAACTTCAGACAATAAGCAATGTTCTTTTTAGAGAAGTAACTTTTCTCCTTGCAATCCTGCCATTCACACCATTGCTTTACCAACTCTTTATCTGAGCTAATCAGAAATCTCCTTTGTTTGTGTCATGTTAGACTTCCACAAAAGTGTTGTATAGAGCAGACATTGATATATCCCTATTCTTTAAATAAAACATGGTGCCGACTCACACCTGATTATCATGATTGAAAACAACTGACTATAATTCATCACCACTAACCAATATGTAATATTGGATAATTTTCCTCAATAAATATCACTGTGATCTCGCTAAGGAAGTGTAGCCATGGTGATACGCTGGCAACCACTTCTACTGCACTCAGCTTTGGCTTTTGGTGGCGTGGAACCTCTCGTGGCACTCAGCGGGTGCCTCCCCTTATAGGAAACACCCCTGTGGGCCCTGCATCTTCCCTGCATGATACGTGGAAATCCTGAATGAGGGTTGGGTCCAGGATATGTCAGGCTAACTCGCTTCACAGGCCCATATCCTTCCCAATCTATCAAGTATTGTGCAGCTGGTGACAGTTCACCTGGTCATGGCTGTTTGACAGACTGAGGTATTCTATTCCAAAAAGGCTGATGCTAAGTCGGGCTTGAGGTTCGCTTAAATAGACACAACTCAGGTGCAAGCAATTACCTTTGATGACTATGACCTCTCTAGGGAAGTGTATACTTGGTACAGCCACAGATCACTTCTTCTACTGCACTTAGATGAAACAGAATAATGACATAAATAAAGTCACCTATCAAATGTGTCTACCCATTCTCTTAGAAATAACTAAACACGTCACACACTTACAAAAGGCAACAGAAGTGGAGGCTGTCCGGGATGTGCAGTTTGGGGCAACACTCACTATGACTGCAGATGCTCGTGGCATTAGGACTGTTCTTTCAGACTTTATGATTTGATGTCTCAGGTGTGCTGAATATTGTGACTTTAAAATATATTTATTTGTCTGATTATTATAAACAGTATGTAAGGTTAGGTGTAGAATATGTTAAGAATATTAAATTATTAGTTTTTCTTCAAACCGGAGACCTGAGGGCCACGTAAGTGTTGAACCAATAGAACTTATGCTGCTCAGGGCACTGCAGCTGTTAAACAGCAAAAGCACAGAAAAGAATAATGACATACACTGAAATACACTTAATTTACTTGATTTGCCCGGAACAAAATTGAATTGTGGATATTGTAGATCACTTCATTTTATCACATTGTGTGCATACCACTAAACACTGTTTTAATCATCATATATGTAATACATATTCAACTCACATTCCTCATATTCCTTTGTCATAATAGCTACAGGAATAGGTGCAAATATTTAATGGCAGATAATTCATGTAGATTTTTCATTCGTATTTATTATTCCTCATATTACAGCTTCCATTTATTTACTGTTATTAAACCACATCTGCCACAGTTTAGTAGTTTCCTTATTTATGTTGGCAGAACAAACTGAAAAATCTTGAAAAATATTTCATCTTACTATTGTCCTTGTTCTATGCTTTATTATGCAATTCTTGTATAGTACTTGTTGTTATTAGCACTGGAAGCACAATGAAATTCTTAATGGATTTACAAAGCAAAATCACACTCCAAAGATGCATAGGTATTATCTGAACATAATAAACTCATTATATTTTACATTACTATTAGGATATTATATAGTCTGTCCACAACATTGCTTAGTGATCAGTTCATTAGGAACATATTAGAAATTATTAGAAACTTAAAACTCAAATAATAATAATAATAATAGATATTTTATTGATCTCCATAGGGAAATTCTTTCTCTGCATTTAACTCATCCAGTTCCAGGAACACCTTGAGCAGTGTGCTGCCCCCCATTGATGTGCAGTTAATGGCTTTCGATGGCACTTTAGCCATGACTTGCCTAGAGTGGGGATCGAACCGGCAATGTTTAGGTCCCCAGCCCTCTACCCTATCCATAAGGCAACAGCTGCCCTAATTATCATATTTTTTATATTATTTACTAGTAACAACAAAAAGAAATGTTGTTTTAAATATAAGAAAAATACTGTTACTTTACTTTTCATACATATCATAAAAGTGTTCTTGAATGAGGTATTCAGGGAAGACGAACAGTTTATTATCCACACTCAGTTTCTGACCACAGCTAAAAGAAACTTTTATATTGGAAAGCACTTTTAAGGATAATTATATACTAGAGCTTTCTCTGCACTTTGTGTTGATGAATAGTAAAGAGTTTCCAAATGTTCCTGTCATTTAAATTTTATTCTAAAAGGAACTTTATTACATGAAATAAAATGCCAAGTAGCCATAAAAGTGGAATTTGTACATGTCACAATGCTACTAACATTATGGTACAATCATTTACATTACAACTGTGCATTATTATCTTTACTAAATATATAGAATGCTGCCACTATCCAAAACAACATTTCAGATTTGTTCAAATAACTGAGTGTCCAGTTACCATACCTGTAAACTTAATTCAACTATACTACTCTTTCCAGTGTTTAATTATGTGATATTTTGTAAACTGTAATCTCCAAATCTTTATATTTAATTGTCATTCACATTTCCTATGTATCTGCTATACGAATCAAATTGACTTTATGAACTGTAACATTACAAAGTTCTAGAATTAGGAAATTGTAAAGTAGTGGTCGCTAACCAGTCAATCATGATCAACTTGGTTTATTCAGTTATAGTGTTAAAGTTTTTTATAACTTCATTATATTTTATCCACATTCTGTATGGAACTCTGGTATGTCACCCATAATGTTGTGTGCATTGCAATATTTTGAGCAGAACTGTGCTCTTACCCTGCTAATTGAACCTTCACACTCTACTCTTACTGGTTTACTGCTCTTATTAAATTAGATAAATAGATAATTAGATTGCAATTAATAAAGATTGGCCACCAGGCTTGTCCAATTTAGCCATGAAACCTCCCACACTAAAAAAAAATACTTGAAAAGAAAAAAAAGAAACTTTTGCTTATCATCTCAAGAGATGAACTAGAAGGGAAACACATCCTCATCATGTTGATAACAAATAAGAAATACAGGATTATGTGGAGTGTATTATAGTACAATAGGTATCGGGAAAAACTAGCTATAGCAGCATAGTTATAAGGGAGAGAAAGAATAATTCCTTTTATTTCACAATAGTCGTGGTAAGACATGGTAGTGATGTTTTAGATTTATGGCCCCTTTGCTCATGCATCATGCCTCATTTTTATTTATATATCGTGCTCAATGTATAAATAAAAGGATTGTTTTTGGTGCACTTTAAGTTTAACAAAAATTCATCATCCTAATTTCCTTTTTATCATCCTGATTCTTTTAATGTCTTTTGGCGCACTATGTGATAGAATATGCTGCCATAATACATTAATCCAGCTAAAGAAGATAACTCTCTAAACCCTCTGTTTCTCAGCTCTATCATAACAACCTAGGCTTTTGTCCAGTAAAATTACAAGTATATTTTATTATGGACATTTTAACCTGCTCATAAAGGCAGTTCTCAGGAGGTGAGTAAAATGCACCTTAGAGCCAGCTACATTGTAATTATCAATACATTATGAAAATATAAAATCTTACACTCTATATATAGTTCTTTTAATAAATGCATCCAATCTATCATGTAGAATTATTTATATGCATCATGGATATATTATATATAGTGGACAATTCAAGGTTCTTAATCTCCCTTGTCTCATGTCATTATAACATGTTTACTGAAGACAACATTAAGCACTGACTACACTGAATTAGGCAGTTCCTAATTTTCACTTTTTCCGGAACATATTTAGCACATATAAATAATGATTTAAACTTTTTTGTGGTATAGTTATATACAGTTAATATGGAATAACTGTCACCAGATTACCCCCTATAACATGAATAAAGACTTAAAAGCAAGAAGAGAAAGAATCCTCGCCAGAATGGATTTCGCAAGTCCGGACACATAAGTAACAGCAGCAGAACATCATTAAGACATTTTTGCTGCATCCTGCATGTGGTATTCCTTTGCTATAGTCCCCATTACACCGATTATTTTAGGCTTGATTACTTTAGGCTTATTAGTGATCAACCTGCCCCTTTTAATTTTGTTTGCTAGTTGGTTAAATAAGTAAAACCAGTAAGCAGAGAAGCACTATACATTAATTTGATTTGCTTTATTTTCATTGAAACTTCCTGCACAACACTTGCTGTTGCATCTATCTGTAAAACTCTATTGTAGCCTTCTGTAATATATTGTAGATGTGCTTCACGAAGGCTGGAAATTAGCACTTTATTATGTATACATGTAGGTAAGTCATAATACACTAATCATAAAAATTAGAATTAGTTACAAGAATTGAAAATTATATATATCATAACACATACTGTAACTATTCTGAGATCAACTGTGCCAAACAAACAACTAGACAACTTTTTACAACAGTTTCCACTGAATAAAGCACAACAGAAATCGTCTTACTATTAACAAATTGTTTTTACTGATTTGCTCAAGCTCATATTCTACTTAATTTCATTGGACAATGAAACTGAAACACCTGGTTTTAGACCACAATAATTTATTAATATGGTGTAGGGCCTCCTTTTGCGGCCAAT
>JAOUQV010000040.1:7751327-7762205 GCA_028565295.1 Aspidoras spilotus
GGCCACTATCCTGCAAGAAGAATGGCTTAAAATCCCTCTGACCACTATGCAAGACTTGTATGTGTCATTCCCAAGACAAACACCATACTAATAAATTATTGTGGTCTAAAACCAGGTGTTTCAGTTTCATTGTCTAACCCCTGTATGTATATGTGATTTTTTCACTTTGTTATGATGTGGTATTGTGTGTAGAATATTGGGGGAATTTTAAAAAGATGAATTTAATACATTTTGTAATAAGGCTGTGAACATAACAAAAAAGTGTAAATTTACTGTGCATTTCATTCTTCAATTTTTATCTGTCTGCAAGCAGACCTGTGTATATTTGTCAAGCCTGAGGAAAAGTCAGCATGACACATTAACATTTAGTATAATGACACACTTAGGACCTGGTTGCAGTAGACTGTATGTTGTATATTCTTCTATATAGAAAAATTGGAAGATCTTTGAAAATTGTCTCATTTTTAAGTTGTTGTGTCTTAGTCTTCGGAAATTTAGCTTTTTGAACAGGACAGTCAAGAGTGTAGGACCAAGGGTTGCAATACTGTATGTAGGGAAATGACAGGTAGAGAATTTGATGACATGATGCAGATAAGAAAGTTACGTAGCTCTGTTGTGTGCAAGAGACAAAGTGGAAGGGTTACAAGCCTCAGTGCATTGGTACAGGTTTTAAACTGTTCTACCATGGTGTGGATTGTAAGTGAAATAGAGTTAGGGTGTTCCTGAAGGAGGCCTATGCAAAGAGTTTTGTTGACATGATGACAAGGAGTGTTTGACATGGTGATGTTTGAAGCTAGAAATTGGGGGTGTGATGGTGAATGTTGTCAGTGTGTATGCACCACAAGTAGGATGTCCTTCTTTGTGTGAATTTTGTGGCAACACCAACCCGTAACATTTAGACTCTCTAAAACTAGGCTATTCATCTATGCAAATATTTGCATCTTTGCATATATTTGAAGCCTACAGGCCAGGTTCTAGAACATTTTAAAAAACAGTATTACCACACATTACAAAGAATATGCAATTTTTTTATTAAGCTATAGCAATTACAAACTTTCTTTAATATCATTCAGAGAGCCAATCGCATGAACTGCAGCTGCTCAGAATTATATAAAAATATTTTAATATATAGAGAACCTTAAGTTAACAATTTCTATGATAAACTAAGAAGGTGTTTATTCAGTCTCTTCTTGAAGACAGTTCTTTGCTGACTCAGCTTGGTGATGGCATAGACCACTAAGGCAGAGTCCTCATCCAAACCAATGGTCTTTAATGCTTTTTGCTGGAGGATTCTAGCTGCTTGAGAGTAGTTTATAAAGCATTCATCTGTGTAACACAGGAGTACTCTAGCTTTCTCAATACTCCAAGACAATGGAACATTGTCACAAAGCATCTTTACATGAATGTATATATACAGTATATATAAATATAAGATTTAATAAGATTTATTTTACCCAATATTTCCCCATTTTTTCGAGGTCATCTTAACACTCTCTCAGTAATAGTGTGTGTACCTCAACAGAAAGAATGAAATAGCATAGAAAGAAATGATTAGACATAGTATTTTTTAATGACTAATTTAAGAAATGTGGCGTGTATTAGATTGTAAATTCCACTAATACTAACAAGAGCAACATAGATAAAAATCAGATCCAGAAGAAACAACAGGTGTGAGGCCATCCAGATATCTCAGTTTACCAATAGTCTAGTGCCCATAATCCACCAGATCTGCACCTTTGTGTAAGCGGAACTAATGCTATGAGCAGAATGCTTGGCTACACAAAAATGTCTTAAGTCTAAATTTAAACATTGATACTGTGTCTGAGTCTCAAACATTAACTAGAAGACTGTTAAATAACTTTTGGGTTTTCTAAGAGAAAGCTTTGCCACACAGTCTAACTTTCATTATTCTAGGAACCTGCAAGCAACCTGCACCTTTAAATAATAATAATACGTTCAACTCATATAGTAACTTTTACATAACTTAAGGTCTCTTTACAATTAAACTGGGGAAAAACACAACAACAATCAAAAAATAGAGAGAGGGCTAGCAGCAACAGTGGAATTAAAGGTCAGAGTTGACCAGCAGCCCATGAAACCTCCTCCGATATCAGGGATCACCAGGTTGGTAAATTGTTTATGGCCACGGCAGAGATGAAAAACCAAAGTCATACTCAATGACAAATCATGTCCAGAGACGACAAATACACGGGTGTAGCAAAGATATGCAAGCTCTCAAATATTGGAATGTAATTCTCAAATGTTTACTTCGATAATAGTTGTTCCTGGATCAGCTTGATAGTTGTAAAGCCAGGTACAAGAGCAACGGGTAAAAAAACCTCACTTACTAATTGTTGTCCAATGAGGTGACAATTATCATGCTCTATGGGAAATAAACTATGGGCATTTTCATGCCATGTCATACATCATCATTACTTCACAAGATATGCTTTTAAATCGCATGTCAACTCTAAGTGTTTTTATATAGCATGTTTTGAAACTGGGATTTGAAGCGGTACCCACTTTACCAGAAAAGCTGTTTTGCTATTGTGCATTTTTAATGTAGTCAGTACCTCAAAAAAGCAGGCAGTGTATTTACAGGTCATATAGCCAACTTTATTGCATGTTGCTAAGGTTTAGCAAGTTGTCAGTGCCTTATAGCGAGTTATTTTTAGCTAATAGATTAGGGATATACTTGTTTAATATAAATCCTAGCCACTTCCTGTAGAAGGCATTTGTACAGAAATAAACTGCTTGTGAGAAAATCTCTCTCTCTCTCTGCATGCATCTGCGTGTGTGTGGAACTACGGAGCTGCATAGCGCGGAGTTTGAATGAGAGTGGGTTAAAGAAGCCAGTTTTCTACTTTCTGTTTTTTTCCAAATGATTTTTGTTTGTAAAGCATGTCAGTTAACAGTAAGAAGTGAGTGAAGCTGCTGAGTTCCTGAACCTGGCAAAGTTTTAGAGCCATGAACCTCACCATGTTGACATGCTGTCATGGCGTGAAGGTAGTTTGTGGTGGGAGTGTGGAGGACTGTTGTCTCACAGTGGTAAACTACGTGGGACACACTAACATCGTAGCTGCCTCCCGTATAAACAGTGGCATTTCTAAACAACACTGAGAAAGTCCAACCACATGGTCCACAATGGAATTACAGTCAACAGTTCACCTGGTTATGTTCTACTCCTCAGTTCACTGTCTAAAAATATCATTATATCCAATGGCCCTACGTTCTTAACCGATCACCTTCTGGAACAAAAACTATCACGCAACGGTAAACTGACTGCACCCATCATGAACATACACATTGGCTCCAGATCACAGTTAACTGAACATATCATCTCATTTCTCCCGCAGACTTTCATGATACTTAATAGTATTGACAAACTAAATATTACTTTAAGTTTTAAAGTCAATGGTTTAAGTTACACTGTATTTGTGTCATCAGACACAATAATGAAATGCTTTAGGTGTGGCAGAACGTGTCACTTGGTTCAGGCCACAAGGATTTGGCCTACGAGCCAAACGGGTTACTTGGTTCAGATCACAAAGATATGCATACAAGCACCTGTAACAAACGGTACAACCGATGCAGGATCGGCGGTAGCCTCTGCAGCCAGAGAAGCCAGACGCCGGGTGTAGTTCTGCCATGACAGCAACCACCAAACCAGAACCAACCAAACATGCCACTGCGGATTACCACTCTTGTTCAAATGATTTAACAAATAAAAGATAAATTTTTTGGGAAGTGACACACTTTTTTGGAAATTTAATTGTACATTGAAATTTTAATGCTACATTTGCTGCCTTCATGAAAACATTCCAGGGACATCATGCAGACAATGTAAAACCACATGCTGCATATATTAAGAATGCTGTAGAAGTAGTGTTCAAAATGTCATTAATATATACAGTATGATTCTTGGCACTCTGTATGTAGCAAGGCTTTGCTTATTTCTCTATTCAGTTTGTGGTTTGCTGTCTTTAGAGCAGCAGGGATTTATTGTGAAGAATAATTGACACTTCAGTTGGTGAAAGCTTAAGGGATGGCAGAAAATGCTGGCAGATAATAAGAGCTTGAAGAAAAGTCCCCACGCAATCCCTGCTGATTAACATGTGAATGATATGCTGTTGGTGTTGAAGTGAACCTCTTAGTTTTGATATGTCAGCAGTCTCACCTCAATTTAAGGGTCCATTTGCAGTGAATGAAGCCCATCTGCTGCTCAAACCACTCTAAAAACACTTGCTCTTGCTTTGTATTTAGATTGTGGATTTTACCTAATTGAATTCTTCCATGCTTTTTATTAGAGTGAAGAATAAACAGATGTGTATTTGTGTGTGCATATCTCAAACCATCATCATGAGAATCCTTGCAATGAGGTGTTCTGTTTTAAATGTCTCTGAGCAAATCAACAAGCTGACCTAGCATTTGTACACTGAAACAAAAGATATATTAGCTCTACATTAGTCACCAGTAATAACTTCTTAACTTTTTGTCACAGATCTGATATGATTAACAGCACTGAGCCCAGTAATTATCATAATTAAACCTTTTTTTTATCCATGATACAAACTGTCTGTTTGGCATCCACATCATAGAGTCATTAGCTTTCCACGACTGCTCTTTGTGATGGGGTGGCATATGCTCAGCTACTTATTAATAAGGGGCCTGTAAAATGACTGGCTAGAGATATAAAACCACATATTTCTGCTTTTACCTGTTCTGCTAGTGGAGGCCAGCTTAATAAAGTGTAGTAAATTAACAGAGCATGTAAGATACTTTAATCAATATATTAGTAGCAAAAAAAACATTTTGCTCATTACCATCTATCAACTGGGACAGAATAGACCTATGAAAATGCCATGGCCGTTTGAAGGGGCATAATTATTTTTTTAACAGGCAGTCCATTCTTTTTTTTGTAAAATGATGTGAAATATTTTAGCACTGGTATTTCATGCATGCATTGCAGGACAAGATCCTATCTATTGTTTTCAGGTAAATGTTTTGAGGAAAGAAATATTTTCACCTTAGATATTTCTCCAACGTAAGCATTAGCTTGATTGAACATAAATACCACCAAGTGAATCAATTTTATTGTTTTCAATTATAGTACCTTACTGTGCAGATCCCATTCAAGATGTCATTCATTTTGGAGTATCTGTCTAACCTGCTATATCTATTAACTCTGCTACAATAAAGTATAATTAAGGCTGATATGCCTCCCCTTGCTAATTGACAAATCCTGACTAAAACCTGCTTTTAGGGCAACATTATACAATAATTGTAATCCAGTGAAGGGTATGATTTTGGATTTTCCCTTATCCTACTTCAAATTGCACTGAAGGGTAGAGTATTATTACAAGATTGTATACAAATAAATGTATGATCAAAAAGTAGTCACTTTACTTACACAGCTAAACAGCAAGTATTGTATTGCTATACAGACTTAGCATGGGTAAAATATTGCCATAAACCATTCTTGTTTATGCATAACAAGTAACATAATGTTCGAGTGCAGAGTTGCCAATTATTATTATTTCAAACCCAGTTCCCAATTTCATAGAGTTGAAAATGAGACATTTTGAAATTTCATGCCAAATATTGGCTCATTTAAAATTTTGTGACAGTAACACATCTCAAAAAAGTTTGAACGAGGCAATAAGAGGCTGAAATGTTAAAGGTATAAACAATTGCAAATTATTAGGTCAATTGGCAACACATCGTTAACATGACTGGTTAGAAAAGTATCTTGGAGTGGCAGCGGCTCTTAGAAGTAAAGATGGGAAGAGGATCACTAATCCCCTAATTATGCCCCGACAAATAGTGGAGCGATATCAGAAAGGAGTTTGATTGTGTAAAATTGCAAAGAGCTTGAACATATCTTCTTATTCCGGCCTCTCCCTTATTCAGGGGTTGCCACAGCGAATCAATCTTTTCCACCTCACTCTCTCCTCAACTACCTGCATGTCTACATTGACCACATCTATATATCTCCTCTTTGGTCTTTCTCTCTGTTTCCTGCCCGTCAACTCCATATCTAACATCCTCCTACCAATATATCCACTGTCCCTCCTCTGCATATGTCCAAATTTTATTTTTTTGTCTCCCATTTTTTCAATCTGTGCTTTCCCTCTGATGTTCTCATTCCTAATCCTGTCCAGCCTAGTCACTCCCAACGAGAACCTCCACATCTTAAGCTCTGCAACCTCCAGCTCTGCTTCTCACTACTCTCTTATAAACCTTTTGCTGCAACCCTTTTGACACACATCACTCCTGACACCTTTCTCCATTCACTCCATCGTGCCTATATGTTCGTCTTTACTTCTTTTCCACACTCCCCATTTCCCTGGATATTTGATTCTATGTACCTGAACTCCTGAAGTCCCACCTTTACCTTGAAACTATCTTTCACTCCTACAGCACATTTCACTACTGTCATGCTGTTCTCATACATGTCCGGCACCAGTGCATAATATTGTCATTTTAGCTGTTGCCAGATAAAACTCTATTGTTCAAAGAAGAAGCCGTATCTAAATAAGATCCAGAAGCATAAATGTCTTTTCTGGGTCGAGGCTCATTTAAAATGGACTGTGGCAAAGTGTAAAACTGTTCTGTGGTTATACAAATCAAGATGTGAATTCTTTATTAAAATCAGGGACGCCCAGTCATTCAGACTAAAGAAGAGAAGGATGACCCAAGTTGTTGCCAGTGCTCAGTTCAGAAGCCTGCATCTCTGATGGTATGTGGTTGCATTGGTGTGTGTGTGTCATGGGCAGCTTACGCATTTGGAAGGACACCATCAATGCTGAAAAGGTATATACAGGTTTTAGAGCAACATATGCTCCCATCCTATAACGTTTCTTACAGGGAAGACCTTGCATTTTCCAATATGACAATGCTAAACCACATACTGATCATTTACAGCATCATGGCTGCATAGAAAAACATTTGGTGCATCATAAAACGGAAGACCTAAGACAGTTGAGCAACTAGCATCCTACATAACACAAGAACTATGTTCTATTCCAAATAAAATATGGAATTTTAAGACTTCCACATTATTGCATTCAGTTTTTTTACAAATGGTACTTTGTCTCAGCTTTTTGGAATATGGGTTTGTGAAAACACCGCCTCATTCCAGATGGAGTACACAGATGTGTGTTTCTGTGTGTAGGCATTCAGACTGTACTGATGTGATTTGTATGAGTGGCAATACACAGACTTTTGCCAGTTACTATTGCCAGTTTTGTGCAGGCCAATTTGACCTTTTATTTACATAAACAGGCACATCTATAAACCTGTATCTTCATGCCAGAGTTGCTTATTGCATTCACATTTCACACCTTGCATTTACCAAATGAAATAACAGATTTTTTATTCAGTACAATAAAAATGTCTTATCAGTATTTGGGTGTGTTTCCTACACATGCAGATTGTAGAAGATAGTGGAAGGGGATGTATACAATTATTAAGAAAAATATGAGAGAGCAAAACAGAAGTGTGTAACTGTGAAAATAGCATTGATACTGCTACAGATTTTAAAGCAGGAGTTCACAATATACAGCCCAAATATGACTTTGACAAATATTCACTCGGTTCTGTTTTTCTTTAAAGTGGTAGAATAATAAAGAAAAAGAAAAAAAGAAAAAAAATAAGTAAAAAATTGCTCAGCATCATATAGTGTTTAGGAAGAATGATTTGATAAATATTTGTTTTTGGCAAGTGCATCTGTTTTGGTATGGGTAATTGATTAAATAATTCAAATGAGAATGTTCAACATAATTTCAGTGAGCAGTGCAATAAGTGAGGTCACTCATTCTGTGAAAAAAAACAGGTGTCAATCAAGTGGGCCTTGTTTAAGGTTGAAGCCAACAAATGTACATGCATTTATCTTTGCAAACCTGTGAACATTGGTCATTTTATACCCTGTTCAGAAGAACAGCACACCTTCATGGAAATGTTGATTAGAGAGAGGAAAACCTATAATGAAGTGCAGAAAATTAAAAGCTTCTCAGTTAAAATAATGTAAAATTCATTTAAATTAAAAAATTAGCTCCAGGGAGATCAATGATGGTCTACAATTAAAAGATGACTGTGTGAAGTTTATCTATCAGCTAGAAGTCCCCACAAAGTACTAAAAGAAAAACATTTTTGGACTGATTAAATAAGGATTGTTCTTTTTTGGGTTCAAGGTCCACATAAAGTTTCTCAGATGACCGACAAACATAAAATTCAAGCCACAATACAGCCTGAAGAAAGCAAAGCTTTATGATATGGGGATGTTTTTCTTACTATGTTGTCTAGAATATTTATCACATAAACATGGATCAGTCTGCTTATATAAACTATTTTGCAGAGGTCATGTTTCCTTAAGCTGAGGGGGAAATGCTTAAAATGAGTGTTTCAACAAGACAATGACCCCAAACACGCCATTAAAAAGCGACTTGAAACCAGACCAACAAAATTAAAGTTATAGAGTGGCCAGCCCAATCCCCAGACCTTAATCCTATAGAAAACTTGTAACTTTTTTGTGGATTGTTGTCGAATCTTTCTGGGCTGGAAAAACTTCCTACAGGTGGCAGAATTTGGATGACTCCATGCAAAACATGTGAAGCAGCTCTCAGAAACAGTGATTTACTAAATATTAGTTTAGTGATTCACAGAAATTCTATATCCTAAAGGATTTTCAGTTTAGGTTCAGCACTGGACAGTTTGCCAGTATTTCTTTGAGGCTGAGCAGTAGTCCTCCTACATGACCTCCACAACTACCCTGGCTGCAGCATTTTTTGGCCTGCTGGTACCCGTCAGTAGTTACAGGAGACCTATAAGCCAACCTTACTTCTGGTGTCCACCACCAGGTTCGGGAATTGCCATCTTGACAGGTACCAGAGACCTTACAGCTAAGTATACAAATGGCTGTGCCAACAATTAAGGAGGAGTAAATGGTCCATTCGAGCTCAATGGCCCCAACCTCATTGGCAGTTGGTCGAAGCTGTCTTACAGTGGCAGTTAAAGACCTCCCCTGATAGTGGATTCTGCCAGATGTTTACAACAGACTCTCAGAGTACATCTGGGCCTGCCTGGTCTGCCCAGCTTCCTCCTCTGATAGTGGATCCAATTGTTGTCATCTACGTATGCCGCTAGTTATGACTGCTACAGAAGAAATCCTCAACCAAAGCTAAGTTTCCTACTTGTTTTTACTTATTTTTATATTATTCACACTCACACCCTCACTGAGACAACATTAAACACACATTTACCAACGTTATAGAGTTTAGGGCTTAATTGTTTTTTTTTTTTATTACAGGATCCAACGAAAAGAGCACACCGACGCCATCCACGCCGGAACCGTTTAATATCATCTGATATCGCAGAGTTTGCATAAGGTAACGTAGTATCGTGTCACACATTCAGCTGTTGCAGTGTTTAGAATGCAGAATGTTTAGCCAGTCTTAGTGATAATTAGGCCTTTAGGGGCACCAGCAGCATTACCACAGTGTTTACCGGGAGCCAGGGTGCCGGACATAGCAGGTAATCTTAGGATTTTATGCAAGCGCAGGTTCTCTAAGATTTTTCATGTTGGAGCTAATGATATACGCCTTCGACAGTTAGAGGTTACTGAGAGTAATATAATAGAGGTGTGTAAATTAGCGAAGGTGATGTCCGATGAAGTAATCTGCTCTGGCCCCTTCCCAATGCGGCATGGTGATGTAAGAGCAGGTTATGGTCACTGAACTGCTGGATGTCAAAGTGGTGCTCAGAAAACCATGTAGTCTTCATATAATTGGAGTAATTTTGAGGGTAGGACTGGCCTGTATCCATCCCACTCAGGAAGGTGCTGCTCTCTTATCCTGCAGCATAGGACATAGTCTTAAAACAGGGCTAGGGAGCAGACAAAAAGGTTATTCAGACTGTCTGCTAGCTGCTTAGAGTCACCTAGGGTTCATCATATTTAGACTTAGAACTTGGGATGAGCATATCACCCTTGTCTTATCCACACTGGCTACCGGTCAAATTTTGTATTGATTATAAAATACTTTTTCTTACTTACAAAGCAGTTAATGGTCTCGCGCCACAGTCGCTTTGTGAACTTCTAGTTTCCTATGATCCACCATGCCCACTTTGATCAAAAGGTGCAGGCTATTTGTTATGAGGGCTACAGCAGGTTGCAGATCATTCTCTTATAGAGCCCCACATCAATGGAATAGTTTTCCAGTTAGCGTTCGGGACTCAGGCACAATATCAGTCTTCAAGTCTAGTCTGAAAACATATTTATTTAGTCAAGCATATCCTTCATAGTCCCCTATAGTTCAGAGATCAGAGCTGAAGGGTTCATGGTCATAGAGTGTTTTGGTAAACTGGATGTTTGGATGCTGTTACCCAGCCACTCTCACGAGATCATTCAGGTGTGTAATGGTGGAGTGGCTCGCTGCTTTATGTCCCAGGGCTCCATCATGTCTGTGTCACCTTCTGGTTTTACCCTGTAGTTATGCTGCCATAGCCCTAGTCTGCCGGAGTTTCTGCTTGCTCTCTGCACAACTTGTGTTTGACTTGTCCATTAGATAGTTGATTTTGTCTAACACTCTTTATTCTTTTTCCCTTTCTTTATTTTCTCCCTTTTCTCTTTTCTATTGTCTCTCTCTTCTCCTCTTGAGCTACACCGAATATGGCGGAGAAACCAGGAGATGTCAGCAACCCTGTACCCGACAGATTCACTCTGACTGCCTATTCACTTTATTATTATTATGCTAAATGTTATATATTATTGCTAGTTATGGAATTATGTATATAGTATGTATGTTATATACAGGGGTTAGACAATGAAACTGAAACACCTGTCATTTTAGTGTGGGAGGTTTCATGGCTAAATTAGACAAG
>JAOUQV010000040.1:7771596-7785839 GCA_028565295.1 Aspidoras spilotus
TTTCATGACTAAATTGGACAAACCTGGTGGCCAATCTTCATTAATTGCACATTGCACCAGTAAGAGCAGAGTGTGAAAGTTTAATTAGCAGGGTAAAAGCATAGTTTCGCTCAAAATATTTCAATGCACAAACATTATGGCTGACTACCTGTTTTAATCTCAGTACACATGTTCTACAGAGCCACCCGTATTTTGTATAGTTCGTATTAATGGTTTTTTTAAATAAAGTCTCTGACTTTAAACAACATCTGGACACATAATGGCAATTCTTTATTTTTCATTTTATACAAAATTTGTAGAGTACTAAAATCTACTAAATCTTTGAATTTAAGTATATTCAAGGCAGATTTGTTGGTTCACGACATGGTTTGTTACTTAAAATTCTTATAGCTCTCTTTTGCAATAAAAATAGATTTATAATTTGTTTTATAAGTGTTTCCCCATTCCTCGACACAATAGGTCATGTGTGAGACTATAAATGAGTAGTATAACATATACAATGACTTATGACACAAGTCTCACAAACTTCATATAATAATGAGATAGATATTGACATTTTATCCTTAACAGAATTTGTGTGATTTCTAATTTAATGTATTTTCGATAATGACTCCTAGAAATTATGTTTCAAGCATTGTATCAATCTTAACATCATCTATTCTAATGGTGCCCTGTAAATGTAATGTATGATTTCCAAATGTCATACATTTCATTTACCAATATTAAGAGAGAATCTGTTAATATCAAACTATATTTTCAGTGACTGCAAACCTTTCTCCAATGTATCCAGAGGCTGATCAAAATCACTATCACTACAGAAAATAGTTGTATCATAAGCAAAAAGAATAGACTTTAAAGACTTTGAAACCAAACATATATCATTACTGCAAAGAACAAAAAGGACCCAGTAACAAACCTTTTGGCAGTGTTACCCTTTCTTGAAAGTGTATGGCAGGCTGAAATAGCACTGCTGTCAATATCAATATCTCTGGATGCAAGGAACTGAATTAATTGTTGCTTCAGGGATTTCGTTTCTCCCAGTGTTTCTCCTCGTCACTGTGGCCACTGCCTCTAACTGCAGCTCTAGCATATAAGTGGGGTCTGCTAATGAGTTCATATACAATCACATAATCTATTCTAGTGTATTGTTCTAGTTGAATCACTCGCCTTTCTAAAGAATGGATTTTCTCGTCTTTTTCCCCCCCGCACCATTTTTTTTAGTTCACGCTTTAAACAAAGCAAGGTTGCCTGCTGATTTGCTACCTTCGAAACTTTTTCTGACATATAGTTTAGACATTGTTTGATCTATTTCATTTCATCACTAAGTTTCTTAGGTGGCATTTTGATTTTGTGCTAATTGTTGGACTTGGCACTAACAATTTCAAGGCCTAGCAGTAGCCAGCTAAACCCATTGGAAGCCCTGTTCTCTGCTAGAGTTTACACCGACTGATATTAAACCACTCATTATGCGTTTTTTTAGCTCCGACATTGGCTTTCTTACCTCAGGACACTGTTGCTCCCAGATGTCGCCACAACATATAATACCGTGTCTGCAGCTATAATAATTTCGGTACACAGTTAAAGGTAATCACCCAAAATTTTTTAGTTACCTTCTGTTGAAATCCGGCTCAATAATGATATGCACTTTCGCGTTGTGTTGTTGTTTGTGTTGTCATAATTATTTTCATCAATATTTTATTTGGAAATCAAGGTCCCAAAGACTGGAGAAAAGGGGAGAGGCACACAACCTGCTTGAGATCTAGTGTGATGTTTCCACAATCATTGATTATTGGGGAGCCATGTCTTCTACTGGTATAGGTCCACTGTGTTATATCAAGACCAATGTCAGCGCAGCCGTCTACCAGGAAATTTTAGAGCACATCATGCTACCCTCTGATGACAAGCTATTTGGAAATGGAAATTTCATTGTCCGGTAGGATTTGGCATCTGTCCACAATGGCAAAAGTACCAATATCTGGTTTATTAACCACAGTGTCACTGTGCTTGACTGGCCAGCAAACATGCCAGACCTAAATGTCAAGAGGAAGTTTAGAACCCAACAATTCAGACAAGCTGAAGGTTGCTATTAAAGCCATATTTTTTTTAAATTGGTCGTTTACAGCAACCATGTCTATTAATTTCTTTTTCTGCTATTTTTCTTTTGTTACTAAGATACACCTGCTACTACTGAAAGTGTGCTGTCCCTGACCTCTAATGCACCCACCTGATCCACCTTTATGGTCAACTTCCTGTGCAAGCTCACCTCACACGTTATGACTGGTTTTGTTAGGAACGTCCTGTGGACTTGCACACAATTACTTTTTTACAGACTAAACTTTTTAAATTGTTATCACCCAAATGACGATGGAATTCCTTTCTGAGTCTGCTTCCCATCAGGGTTCCTTTCTCTTTTCATCTCCAGTTTTTCCTTGCCATTCTCATCATCTAGTTTGCTTATTAAGAAAAAACCAACTTATTTAAACTTCGTTATCATATCCTGTATTTAATTTCTGTAAAGCTGCTTTGTGACAATGTAACATTGTAAAAAGTGCTATAGAAATAAAACTGAGTAGAATTGAATTAAAACATGGCCCAATAGAAATAAAAAGCATGGATTAAAGACTTCTTTCTGGAGGACTCAGCACATGGGACTTAAACAAGGATTTTTTTCTGCTTTGTGGCCACAAAGTGTCTTATCACCCACAAATAACAAAATAATGTATGTACTGTATATGGATATTATTAGAAACTCACTTCCCTCAGGAAATACATCACAAAAAGCATGATAACAATTGCCTGATATTTCTCTACGGCTGCAAAAAATTAGGAAGGTAAGTGTAAGATTGGCTAGAAAACTTACACTAAGGTTGGTCTTATCACTGCCTCCAGATGAAACACTCCACCGCTTCCCAGACTTTCTGTCCACTGGTGGTGATTCTCTGTCTTTCTCGGCATGCTGCAGTTTTCTGTTCAGGTCCTGGAACATGTCCTGGTGGCGTTTTCTTGTGTGCATAATCTTCTGTGCAAAAGTTAAAAAATAACGCACAGATTACCATGTACACAGTCCTTTCACAAAACTGTATTTCTTTTCAGAAAATTAAGGATAAACTGACATAAATGATGTAGCAGGTACCTCAAAATCCAACTCTGCGTAGCGTGATTTTCGTCGCTGCAAAACATATATGGAAAAACAAATTAGTGTCTTCGTAGAATAAAAAACCACAGAAGCAGTTACATGGGAAAAAGTCTTGGCATGAGCATTCAGTACACAGATGGTGACCTCTTGGACTTTCAATAGTTTGTGTCGAAGTGTCTGAAGAGAGTTTGACCTTCTACCTTGCAGTGCATTCTGGCTACACATCTGAGGTCAGAAAAGGACTATGTGGTCACTGAACTTTGCACTAATAATAGGCTAACATTCAGAAATGTGAATGAGTACTGACCTTAAGAGATCACCCATAATGCTGACGAAGCTCGTATCTGTGTCACAAAGTTTTGCTGACTTTTTGATTTTCTGTGTCATGATATTTCATTTCCCCAGAAAATTATTACTAAAGGGCATAGTTTATTTCTGTAATCCTGACCATGTGCTCACACTGGCATTGGTAATGTGTGGCAAAGCAGCTAGAAGCCCACAGGAAAGCAAAAGCTAGGTGACCCTGTGAGCACAGAGTAATGTGTTTAAACTCTACTTAGACATGTACCAAATATTGTTGTGTGTCCAGTTGTGTCTATTAAGAACATGACATGGTATTACACACTAATGATGGTTAAGAGGAGAAAAAAAATAAAGAAAAATAATACATAATCTGAGTTTTTTTTTTACAATTTACCACAATTTTTTTACAATATACGGCAAAAATATTTCATTTGGAAATCAAGGTCCCAGAGACTGGAGAAAAGGGGAGAGGTGCACAATCCAACCTGCTTGAGGTCTAGTGTGATGTTTACACAGTGATGGTTTGGGGAGCAAAACCATCAACCAGCAAAACCAGTACATCATGCTTCCCTCTGCTGACAAGCTTTTTGGAAATTTCATTGTCCTGTAAGACTTGGCATCTGTACACACTGGCAAAAGTAGCAATACCTGGTTTAATAAACACAGTATTACTGTGCTTGACCTAAATGTCAAGAGGAAGATTAGAAGCACCAGACCCAACAATTCAGACAATATGAAGGTTGCTATTAAAGCCATATTTTTTAAATTGGCCTTTTACCGGAAACATGCCTATTAATTTCTTTTTTTTGCTATTTCTCTTTTGCTACTGAGATACACCTACTACTACTGAAAGTGTGCTGTTCCTGATCTAATGCACCGCCTGATCCACCTTGATGGTCAACTTCCTGTGCGAGCTCACCTCACACGGTATGAAAAAGAATAAGGAAAAATAATACATGATCTGAGTCAAGGACATAGTAATTTAACCATTGTAAAATGTTCACTTTAAACAGCCTAAAAATGTATGATAGTGCCTTTTAGCATGTAGAGTTAATGCACAGCCATTTCAAAAACAGCACTGTCACTGACCTCATTAATATTTCAGGCTGTGTATCCTCCCTTAATTAAGCTGCACACAAAATGAGTCACAGTAGCTAAGTTACATCCTCACCTAGCCTGCAGGTAGGCTCAAACTGATATAATGAATTTCATTTACTCTCATTTACTCTCATTTACTCTTATGACTCTTTAAGCTAAAGGCTACTTTCTAGTAAATCATGAAGTTTTAGCAAAATTGAAGTAACAAAATTAATTTGAATAGATGAAGATGAAGTGCATTTATCTCTTAGATTAAGATTATGTTAAACACACTCTACATGCAGCATCTTGTAATACAGTAATCATAGCAGAAAACACATTTTTATAACTATTTATGTAGTTTAAGATCTTTTAACATTATATCTGGAGTTTCTATCTCTAATTACGAGTACATTTTGCACAGGTAAGAAGCCACAAGTGAATCTGACACCTTTATAATCTTTAGAATTCTTAAATCTAAAATCTCAAGAGATCTGTATAAAAAATTCTAAAAACGGCATGTTGTAATTTAAAGGCTTTAAATATAATTCAATTGCTTTAAACAATACCCATTCACTTAGGAATAAGTTATTAATCATTATGTTAAACATAACTAGAATTTTCGAAGTGATCCAACTATAATCAATATTTCATCTGCATAATTCTATTTTGTGACTCTAGAATGTTTAACAGTTACTGTGTACTGATGATGTAACTGAACTTAAGACCATCACTGTTCGTGCGAATCAGAAGCCAAGGCTGACAGAAGACTTCTACAGTCTCCTGAGAGCCAGCAATTCTGTTTTCAGAGCGGAAGATGTGGCGACATCAGGAAGGCTAAGAAACAGTATTCCAGGAAGACATCTCATCACTTTAATGACAGCAAAGATGCACAAAGTCTGTGGAGGGGAATTAAGACAATCACAGAGTATATACCGACTCCACAGTATTGCTGAACGAACTGAATGAATTCTTTGCTCGCTTTTAAGCATACAACAGCACACCTGCACAGAAATCTTCTGTGAAATTTACTAGTGATCAGGTGCTGATGTTGATATCTTCAACATGTCAGTGAGTCAAGCCATAGTCAGCACATGCTTCAAAGCGACCACCCAGTGGCATTTATCCTCAGGAAGTGCTTCGGAAGACAAGTCAGCCCTTCCCACCTACCTGAATCCTTTTCAATTTACCTGGCAAAGAAGGCTCACCAATGCCTCTACTTTCTCCGCAAGCTGAGGAAAGCTAGTGCTTTAAGCCCTATCATTTGCACCTTCTACAGTAGTGCCATCAAGAGCTGTGGTATCATGCTGTGGTACGGTGCCTATACAGCGTTATGCCACATAGACACTTATTTCTATTTTTATTAGTTTTATTTTATTTTATGACTAGATGTGTACTTAAGTGTTGAATGCTTATGGGTTTATTGCTGGTCTATGGGTCTGAGAATAACGTAATTTCAATTCTGTGTCTGTCTTATACATATTGCAGATTGACAATAAAGCTGACTTTGACTTTACTCCCAGATTATAAAACTTATAAAATCAACCCTATCTAGCTTACCTCTAAGGAGCTCATGGACAGTGTAGAGATGGTCTCACTCTTCAACATCATGCCTGAATTCACTGAGTCCACAGTCTCTAACGTGCTGATACTCCTTTGAGCATCGCTGGATATGTTCTGCATGGGGGAGTTCCTCTCTGAACATTGAACATTTACCCGTTCAGCAGGAAAATTCTTGAGCCCATACCCTGGCACAGGCTCTGTACTAGCTGTGTTGCTCAGATGGATGAGTCTAGTCTGTGGCACATGCTCGATGCTGATGCTGTACTTGGAGTCCTCATTGGTTGGCTTGGTTTTCCTGAGGGTTGCGGCAGTAATGGTATTGTTGTTGTAGCCTTGTGACATTCCACCTACCTCCGACTTCACATTTTCCCCCTCCAGCTGTTTAAAAAGATCTCCATCACAAACGTAGATGGCCTTGGCACCAGGCAGTTCAGTACTGATGCCTGCTGTAGCTCCTTTGTCACGGCGTAATGTGAGTGTGTGACTACCATATTCGGCCACATTTTGTAAGTGCACTTTGGCCATACTGGCAGGCATTGTGTTAAAGTTAGAGCCTTTCTTCACTGTCAGCTGCTGAGGTGCCATCTTCTCATCACCCTGCAGGGAAGAGCGCTTACCGGGACCTGGGACAGAAAAAGACATGTCATCAAACTCAAGGTTGAGACAGTGGAGATGAAAATAATCTGACTCCTATAACTTAAGCCCTATGATCTACTGCTACAGCATGTTTTAGCTGGAAATACATTTGATCTGACAGTGCTCAGAACGGCTGCAACACCTTGGCATTCAGTTCTCTAGTAAAAGATACTTTTCATCACAAAACACTATATTTTCAAACAAAATAAGCAAAAGAAATGTAGAAGATCTTTGAAGAATAACGAATAACAACAAACATGATTTTATATATTCTTTAACCAGGTGGTGCAGTTAATAAACAAATAACCTTCAGGTACATCCATTATATTGCATTATGTGCAGTGGATAGTGCTGTGGCCTGACAGCATGAAGAAACCAGGTTCGAGCCCAGGTGGGGTGACTCTGGAATTGTGGAATTTGCATGTTCTCCCCGTGTGCGCTTAGGTTTTGCATTTTCTCCGGTTTCCTCCCGCATTCCAAAGACATTCATGATAGGTTAATTGGTGTCTTTAAATTGCCTGTTAGTGTGTGCATGATTGTGTGTGTGGGCCCCATGACCCCCCATGGATTGGCGCCATGTCCAGAGTTGTTCCTGCCCTCGCGCCCAGATTTGCCGAAAAACAATTTTACATGCAAAGGCCTATATTTAGGTAAAATATTTTAAGGAATAATTGTAAGAATTATGTCGAAATTTAGAAAAAACACCTGCAATATACATTAATTTCCCAGTCACATGCAATAATTTGTGATAACTGACAAACCTCTGATTTGATTTTGGCTCTGTGCAAAATTACAGTTTGTGGCAAATCATTTCAGTAAGCTTAAATTCCTGTGTTTCAGGAACATATAGAGGACTAGTGGTGTTAGCCTACTAGAAAAGTAGAAAATATAAGTAAAATTATTTCAGTTTAATAATTTATATAGTGTTATTTTACAACGGAACATTATTTTCTATGTATGGACTAACCCTTCAAAAATTATATTTAAATTTATTTATGTATTACAATATCATCATACATTAGTCAACAGTGGCTTAATGGATAGGGTAAAAGGCTGGGGACAAAAAGATTGCTGGTTTAAACCCAACTCTAGGCAAATCATCGCTGAACTGCACCCAATCACCCACTGCTCCCCGTGGGCCTCAATGGGGACAGCACGCTATTCCGGGTATTCACCCATGGATAGGTTAAATAATCAGAAAGAATATCCTTACAATGATTAATAAAGTATAACTTATTATTATTAAAATCAGCTATTAGAGAGCACAAGCCAGTGTATTTCTAGTGCCGGTCCCACACCCTGGTAAATAGTAGAGTTTGCGTCAGGAAGGGCATCCGGCGTAAAACATTTGCCAAAAATAATAATTCGTGTTACTGAATGTTACTTCATAGCGGCTCGGTCGCGGCCCGGGTTACAACAACCGCCACCAGTACTGGCAGGGTAAGCTGGGCACTGGGTACAAGCAGGGTATTGGCGGAAATTGGGCTCTTGTTTGCCGAAGACGACGAAGAGAGAAGCGTGTGACGAGACGAAGAGAGAACAGGAGAGTCAAGGTATGACTAAAGGTAGCAACCCTGAATGTAGGAACGATGACAGGGAAAAGTAGAGAACTGGCTGACATGATGGAGAAAAGAAAGGTGGATATTTTGTGTGTGCAGGAGACAAAGTGGAAAGGTAGCAAGGCTCGAAAGCCATTCTTGTTTGCTTTGGTGATGGACATTCTAACAGATGAGGTCAGACAGGAATCACCGTAGACTATGATAACCGTGGGCTAGAAGAGAACTTCGAGAGGTGGAGGTATGCTCTGGAAAGGAGAGGAATGAAAATCAACATTTTTAAGACAGAAAACATGTGTGTGAATGAGAGGGAGGCAGGTAGAACTGTCAGTGGTAACAAAAGTGCAGGAATTCAGATACTTAGGAGTAACTGTCCAAGCAGAAGTGTGGAAAAGATGTGAAGAAGTGAGTACAGGCAGGATGGAGGGGATGGAGAAAAGTGTCAGAAGTGATGTGTGACAAAAAGGTTGCAGCAAAAGTAAAAGGAAAGGTTTATAAGAGTAGTGAGACCAGCCTTGTTGTATGGTTTGAAAACAGTGGCACTAACTAAGAGACAGGAAGCAGAGCTGGAGGTGGCAGAGCGTAAGTTGTTGAGGTTCTCATTAGAAGTTACCAGGATTATTAAAATTATTATATGGTGCTTGGTATGTGATAAATGGGTCAAAGTCCAAAATATAAGAAACATTCCCAAACCATTATGCTTGCACCTCCATGCTTTGCAGTCATTCCAGTGTACGTTGGCTTTCATTCAGTCTTCATGGGTTGTCTGTGGCCTTTAGACCCAGTATGAACATTCTTGCTTTATAGAATATTGCAAGACTTCACTTTAGGCTAGTCAGTGTGTCCTTTAGAAAACCCTAACCTTTTAAACTTTGTATTATTTCTTTTCACATGTTTAATCCCCCACCCACCCCATTTTAAAGCCTTTGAGATCATTTCAAATGAGCAGCCAATTATTTTCTGCACTTCTTTATATGTTTTCGCCTCTCCAATCAATTTCTTGGACAAAATATTCTGTACAATATCTGAAACAAAATATTTTAGTCACTGAGCAATGGCTAAAACCAGCAGGTACAACATTTGACGCCCTTCTTTTTTAACTAAGGGCCATAATTGACACTGCTATTCATTTGAATAAGCTTTTTTATTAAATAAGTCAATTACATTCCTGACATTTGATTCTGTTGGTTACACATTACGCAGCTACACCTAGTGATGAATTTTTCCCATGTTGTATTATATTTAAAAATCAGTAATAAATGCATTAATTGCAGTAGCAGTGTTGTGTAAAATACATTCATGATGGAAAAAATATTAGTTGTACATACAGTATTTTGAATTGACAATATATTAGTTTTACATCCCCAATCTTTTAAGATATTTATGGAATTTTACGCATTACAAATTTCCGGAAGTATAACATTCTCATCACTACTCCATATCTCAATCATGACTCCTGGAATGAGTACATTTTTATTCATATTTGTATATTAAAATGACATAAACAGGCTGCAAGAATGACTTTGTTTATGGCAAGTTGGATTTAGGAACCAAAGTAGCTTGCTATTTAATATAGCACACCGCACTTAGCTTTCTACATCTTTCTATGCAATTTAGGCAAATGTCTTTTGGAAAATAAACATTATGTGTTAGAAGCTTGAATGTGAAAGCAATGTTGTCAGTGAAAACAATGACAATACAAGCAGATGCTCATGCTGTCACAATAAAAACATTCCAGATTCAGCCATCTTTGATTTAACACCTCATCTGCAAAGACACACAGAAATCTCTCCCTAAAAACATTGCCAGCCATGCTGTGTGTCTCAGCCGCACTATGTGGCTAGATGTCTGCGTGATATGCTGTCTTCAAAGATAATCAGATTCACAACTCTAAGAAGCAACAAGGGACAGGCAGCCCTATTTACCTGAACATTATAACTTGGTTGCAAGCACACTCAAGGCAGAGACTGCATTATGGGTATGTAATGTGGTGTGATTCTTGTCAAAACAGCTTGCTGCATGCTCAAAAGGGTGTCAAAATTGCAATGACTCTCAGTGTGTGAAGAACCTTGAAGAAAAGAAAGCAATTCTCAAGAAGAGGCATTAAAATATCTAAAATTGTGACATACCTGATCTGCAAGCAATGTCAACATCCTTTTCAAAGTCCGTCTGAGGAAAATGCAAGGTGGCAGTTTTAGTAAAACACGCCAGAAGGGATATAGTAATTATACTGACACCTACACTGTGGAGTATTTCTGATTTATTTACCATGAGCTGTGCGTGACCATTCTGGAACGATCCACCTGAGTCTCCATTTCCGTCTTCTTGGCGGTCAACAACTCGACACTTCACTGCTTCTTGAACCTAAAGTACCATAAAATAGAGGTCAAAACAAATTACTAAATTTTTTTCTCATGGCCAAAAAAATGAACTCAGTTTTTCCATGTTCTACACACCTCTCTCCGCAGGATGCAGTGAACCATCACAATGACAAAGCCCTCGAGAGAATCGAAGATGGCGAACAGTATCTGGAAGAGAGCTGAACGCCGGTCAGTAATGGCCAACACTGCAGACATCCAGGTCAGTGCCAACAGTGGCAGAACCACACATGAGCTCCACAGAGATGCCCTGCAGGGAAGGAGAAGAAACATAGACTAAGGTTAACACATAAACACTCTTTTAGGTTTATAGAACATACCTTTATTATACTTTAATTAGCATAAAATACTTATTGACGCAGCAGCCACTTCATTAGATACAACTGATTAACTGCTCATTAATGTAACCTTCAGATCACATAACAGAAACTCAATGAATGTAATGTAAGACATACTTAAGACAGCCTTTTAAAATTCAAACTGAGGACCTGCATGGGGAAGACAGGTGATTTAAATTACTTTAACGCCAGGCTTGTTTGTGATAGACAGTCTGGTCTAAGTACCATGAATTTTACACACAACCCTATGTAGAGTTTATAGAGAAACTCTCCAGTGAGCAGCAGTTCTCTAGGCAAAAATGTCTAGAGCTCAGAGCAGAATGGTTCAAGCTTATAGAAGGGCCAAC
The DNA here is from genome assembly GCA_028565295.1 of Aspidoras spilotus. Taxonomy (NCBI): domain Eukaryota; kingdom Metazoa; phylum Chordata; class Actinopteri; order Siluriformes; family Callichthyidae; genus Aspidoras; species Aspidoras spilotus. The sequence continues at coordinate 7,782,931 of JAOUQV010000040.1, forward strand.
AGATATTTAAATGTCCACTTGTTCCATCCAAGCTGTGCAAAAATGCATCAATGAATGCATGACACATATAACCTTAAATCTGATGGGGTACAGCTGCAGGAGACCACACTGGATATGTGGATACTGAGGATAAAATTAGCACATACCTATCAACAATGGACAATTGGTGTACATAATAAAGTGGCTGGTGAGTACCCCCAGACACACACACTTATTTGATTGTGCTTTCAGAGGTATTTAGTTATATTGCGGTCAATGCAAACCAAGACACCATACTTTTTACTCATAACTTTTATCGTATAATGAAATGTCTAATGTAATGCTTGTAGATTTTACACAAATCATAATTGGGTTCACTGAGGAGTTTGATAAAAATAAAATTAATGCACATAATATGCTATAAACCTCAGAGCAGTTGGAGACCCATAATAGATTGTAATGTGTTAGAGAGTTGTCTAAGTTTCCATGACTGTAGTTCATTTACAAAGATTCACATTTATGCTAAAACTTATCAAAGCTGTTTTGGAAGCTTGATGAACCCCTTTACGCTACTAAAACTCTTTACAGTGACACAATTGTTTTTTATTTATTCTGCACATAGTCATGTCATACTGATAAATTATAAAGACATACAGAGACATACATCAAGTTATTACATTATTTCATATGTGTAATTCATATAGAATATACAATATGCATTTTGTTTAAATGTGAATTAAAACATGCAAGAGGAAGCATGTAAAAATAAAAAGTCCTGTTATTTAAAAATGACTATGAATAACCTCAAAAAAACATACATGAAAAATGTGAATGAGAACATGAGGAAGAACATTTGACCGAAAAATGGGTATGAAACCTCCCTGTCTTCATCCATAAAATGATGATACTGGATTCAAGTTCCTTACATTATGCGTATTATATTAGTATTAGTACCTCAACCATTTTCAGTCAAAGGTAGACTGTACTCATTGACTATGTATTTTATGACCTTGTTCTGGGCTTGTATGTTTTAATAATATTAAAATAATATAAAGCTATTTTCGTTACAGACCCTTAAATATATGATATGGTAGGGACAGCTGTGAACTAATGGTTAGAGAAGGAGGTTTGGGACGAAAAGGTCATTGTTTCGATTCTAGTTTCAACAAGAAAAAAATCAAGACTCCCAAGCAAAGCACCTAACCCCCAATTGCTCCCTGTGCGCCTCAGTAGAGAGGGAGCACACAGCTCCAAAGTATGTAACTTAACATAACTATTTATATAGAAACATACAGTAATTGTCCTTCTCATTTCTGCATGTACACACACACGCAAACATACACACACAGCATATAATCAGCTACTGAATAGTAAATACATCACTGTATAACACTGTAAGTCCCCAATGTGCAGTGATGTAAAAATTCAGTGCTGGATTTAAAGTTAACAGAACAGAAGGAAAGACAAGCCTTAGTCAAAAAATGACACTTCTGCTTGAAAATTCCCTTTTCTCTTCAATCGTTTTACTCTACACTGCAATTTTGATTATATAGTTAGATCAATTCAACTAAGTAGTTATTCATGTATTACATTTCCACAATTTTATCTATATATACACATACACAAACCTGTAAAAAATTCTTAAAATGTTTATGTTTGTTAAGATTTAATATTCTATTAATTCCTAACATGAAACATGGAGGTGTTTCTTGCTAGCTCCCCTGAGGAGACGCAACAACGGGGAGTGGATAATGTATCAGGAGAAAACCTGAAACCAAATAAGAGTGAGGTAAGAAATAAGCAGGAAAGGAAAGTAAACTGAAGGTCGAGCGGTAGAGAATTCGTATAAGATTTAGCAGTGGCTACTAACATGGCATTACTGGTTGCTGTGCTGGAAAGGTCGGCTGACGAGATAACTCCGCACTTGGCACATTTGAGCGTCATATTGTACAGTGGCACTGTCATCTGACTGCAAAGTCAAATCAACACACTGAAATTATATACAATCACTAACACAGTGTATTTACACACACTGAAACTTTGGCCACAGAATCCCCTTTCCAGCTCTCTCTCAGGGCTATTGGGTATATTTCAGAGGCTGGGGAAATGATAGCTTTTGTATATTAATTGGCCTAAATGCAGACACAGAACGTGGATGAAGTGGTGGATCAACAGTCTACCTGGATTTCTTTATGGTTGCATACAGTAGATATTATAAAATTTTAAATATTTGACGTTTTATTTGTTTAAATTGAAGCCTATACTGTTTACTCCAAAATATAGACTGCATTAATAACACTTTGAACTCAAAGCTGTCAACATCCTACAAAAATACACACTTCAAGCCTTGCCATTATCATATTAGCATTGTTAACTTTTTATTTTTTTCTGTTTTCAGCTTTTAAATGCCACCAGCGAGCCACTCACATTGTCGATCTTGCACATTTTACACCAGATGCCCTTTCTAATAAAACAGGGTCAAGCCCTGGACAATTAAACATCTCCAGTTCACGTAGCATTCATGTCTTTAAACTGTAGGGTTAAACCGGAGTACACAGAGGAAACCCATGTCATACATACAAAGCACAACCACACACACCTTCATATTATTTTAAGCACTTTTTTACAACATTATCAATGCAGATGATTAAAGTTGACAAAAAAATCTAATGCTAACCTTAACCTTGCTAAACAAATTAGTGATTTTTCCCCATATATTTCCTCTTGAGGACCAGCTAAATGCCAAATGATAAAAATCAACACGTTCATGTACTCCTATCTTTATGTATACATATACACATATACAGGGTTTAGACAATGAAACTGAAACACCTGGTTTTAGACCACAACATATTATTAGTATGGTGTAGGGCCTTCTTTTGCGGCCAATACAGCATCAATTCATCTTGGGAATGACACATACAAGTCTT
>JAOUQV010000040.1:7822714-7833446 GCA_028565295.1 Aspidoras spilotus
GTCTAAAACCAGGTGTTTCAGTTTCATTGTCTATCCCCTGTATATATATATATATATATATATATATATATATATATATATTAAAGCTCATGTTTTTTATGAACGTATTATTTAGATTATTTACAGTCTTCTATGCATTTAATACATAATAAAATTGTGATTTGTTATACATTTTTGTTTAGTTTCTTCTGTATCAGTGTTACACTTACTTCAGTGCTACAGCCAAACAGAAGTAAATTAAAATTTTAATTGTGTTTTTTGTGTGTGTTTGTGTGTGCGCATGAGATACTGCATATATAGAGTCCAGGCTGTAATAGTGGCTGATGCCTGTATTCTTACCTGTCTGAGGAGACTGTTGTCCAGCATGGATCTTGTCCACATCCTCTCTTTTGCGGCTGTCCGCTGATCGCAGAGATTGGCTACGAGATCTGTATCGGCCTTTGCCTGCAGGATGGGGTGGGGTTAGAGACTAGATTGTCTATTGGACAGGGCTGTGTGAGATTGTTTAACAGCATCTGCCATGTTTGGGAGATACGGATAAACGCATTGCTACATACTAGTCTATTTTCATAAAAAGTGTGCACTGGATTCGTGGCTGTGGGATTTACCTTTTTATTTTTACAATAGCATGTGTTCTAGATGTGTTCTGAAGATATTTTTAGTGTATGTGTGCAAGTGCATGTGTGTGATCAATAGACCATAAATGAAAAAAAAACCTTTAATGTGCTTTAATTATTTAGGAATGTGTATAAGGAAGTGTATTGGGTAGTTTCAGCATGCTGGTGTGTTGGAAGGCTGAGAAAGTGAGATGGTGTGAGCACTGGATATAGGATGGACATGAACGTGGATCATGCATGAATAAAACACATATTAAATAAAGACATTTACAGCTGATGACTGAACATGAAAGTATTAATTAACTCATGACCCACTCATACTGCCTCTGTAATAACATCAGAACTCTCCTTACCAAGTGTGACGTCCTCCAGCCCAGTATATTTCAGCGTGCTCAAAACCTTTGCTTTGGACGAGTACTGGCTGTACCCTAAGTAAAAAATTTAGGCAAAAAGGAAAAAATATTTTATCATGCTATCAAATCTCACAACAGGAAAACATATATAGCTCACTTGTTGAAAATCATGGAGAATTTTAATTTGTAGAGAATTATATGTATCAGAAAGAGAGGCTTGCTGAACCTGCAAGCAGCTTTATACATATTTTACATGTTTATTGTTTACATATATTTTAACATGAAAAATATGTTTATTTACCAGCTAAAGTATGGAGTGACTGGACTAACAGACAGATAGAGCCCAGAGGTATGGTGCCATTATTTTAGCAGCATCTGTACTGGACTCTTCCTGTTCCATGGTATCATGTATACCAAGAGTGTAGGAATCATTAACAAACATCTAGCTGAAGGTCACACAGCATTCGCCATTCGAGAAAAGAGCATTGTGTATCATGAATAGTATCACATGCCGCAGTTGAAAAGTTTGCACACTAGTATTACAGTGGCCAAGCATGATGTAATTAATTATAAAGGTGCAACAACAAGGTCTTCCTATTCTAGTGATTGTATAAGTGTAAATACAATGTTTTTGCCAGTTGCTTTGTTTTGTTCCTTTGCAACTAACAGGACTAATGCCCAAGAAATGATGCATTATGTTATCTTATTGTAATGGAGTGTTATTGGATTATTATTTTTTTTTATTGTTCGTTTATTTAACATCAAAAATGATTACACATGGTAAAGCAAAATACTGTATGTATATGACATAAAATTATGCAATTCATATTGTTGAAGGTTTAATAAAAAGCAATTGACATCAGCTGTCCTTGATAACAGTGCCACTAAATTTGTTTCACATTAAATGTGGCACATTATGCATTCTAAAAATGGCATTGTCAACACACAACAAAATAAATCATTACAATGTGTGGATTTTGTCTGTGACAGAATAATCCGATTAAAAATTGTATACCGTATCCTGGTGTAAAGAAGAGAGAAAATCAGAGAGCAGGGAGAGAGAAAAAATAGAGAGAGAGAGAGAGATAGAGAGAGAGATAGAAAAAAAGTACTGATTAAAAAAAAGTGAGAAGTAACACAACACACATATACAGCAGATCTCACCAATGCAGGGTTGGAGGTTACAAGGACGGCCCTCCTCCACCACTCCAGCACAGAGGTATGCCTGCTCTGGAGGTGTCTGACACACACGTGTGCGTGTTTGAACACCACCTCCACACTCACTGCTACATTCTCCCCAGTTTTCCCAGCTACCCCAGCCTCCTGTGATACAACACACACAGAATTAGCTGACTTTAATAGTCTAACTGGAGCAACTACAATTTTTCCTCCTAATTTATATAATTTCAAATGCAGTGTCATCAAAATTCCCTGTCCAGCAATGAAGTCTCTGCTTTACTATCCCATTATGATAGCATACAGGTGTAAGAAAGGGCACATATATAGCAGGAGAATGTGACTCTGTGTGTCCTGCATGCTCATTAATGTTTAATAGCGGACAGTGCCGTCTGTTTGCTTTCACAGGCTCCGACAAATATGCATTAATCTGAATGAATAGAACATGAAGCCGACCCATGCTCTGGCATAGACCATTTTAATTACTAACAAATCAGCTATGTGGGATGAAAGTAACTTATAGAATAATGTGCCCTCTATGTCCACACAAATGCTTAGTGTGTGAGAAAGAGAGAGATAGCTGTGCATATTAGCATTTTTTATTATTGATAAATGATTGATTCGAATATTTGATAATGTTACACAGATGACTGTCTGACTCTTGCATTGACAAACAGCATCAATATATAGTAGTTTGTACAGATTGAGTGATTAGGCACACTGTTTACTCATGATGCTGGAATTAGATTTGCTGCCGGCAAATTCACCTGCCAAACAACCTAATTGAGCCCAAGCCATAAATGACCAGATCTGAGTGCACAACAAAACATCTAATCTATACAGCCAATGACAATTATGAAGCAAAAGATGAACCATGAAGCCTTCAAGCCTTTGCCTCTAACCTTCTTGGTGAGCCGCACCCACCCTCAGATTGTACCCTCCATTGATAATGCCGTATGTAAACAGAGTAAACAATAAACCTGGCCAATCACTTGTGGATTACGGTAATCAATTTGAGGGACGTTACGTATTCACAGGGATGCTAATGAAGTAAAAGTCTGAGTGAAATAACCTTCAGCTTACCTTCAGAATGATTTCAGTCTTACTTAAAACAAATGGGTCTTGTGAATAGCAGGAGAAAGTTGGATAATGCAGCAAAGAAGAGCAGGAGAAGGCTTTCTGTCAAATGAAATCTCTCAGGAGAAATAAGAAAAAAACAAACTCCATTTGGAGATAAGATTCTCTCCTCTGGTGAAAAATGGTCTGGGAATATGAACTTTTTTCGGCTCAGTAATCACCAGCTCGGCATGAAAAGAGAGGAAGAATAATGTAATGTTTTCTCTTTCTCACCCCAAGGACATTTTATTATGCCTTCAATAATTCAATATGCTTCTTTTGCCCAGTGGTACCTTTCTGTAGCAGATTTTTCCTTTTTAATCATCTTTAAACTCACATTCAAATGTGCTACTGTTCTTTTTGTGCATTCGTCCATTGTCCATTCTTCTCGTCGTTTATCTGCACCATGTTGCAGAGGCCGTGGGGGTCATGATGCTCATCACATTGGCACTTGTGTCCTTTTGTGCATATGGGTGCGTGTGTGTTCTTTTTGCTTAAATGAGTCTTAAAGTCACCCCTGCTTCCCGTATGGCATAAGACAGAAGTCTAAGCAGAGGATCTGGTTATATTGTTGTATCGTTCCCATAAAAAAATAAATAAATAGGTTATTTTAATGATCTTTCCAGCATTCAACTAGACTGTATAGTGTTAAATAATAAGATTTCCTGTTTACATTCATGTAACTACAAAGCTTCTTGTGACATAATTAGCAATACAGGTAAGTAATGCCAACCTATTTTGATGCTACTTTTTTGTTAACATTGTCTTGGTGTGGACCTACCAAACTGCGGTCAGAATGTAATAATCCTCTCACAATGTTGGGTGTTTTCTGAGGAGTTGGCACCCACACAAACACACATAGGCTCACCATCGACTTAGAGAGAAAGCAAACAAGTGGCTAAAAGAGAGAAAGGAGAAGGCGGTGAAGTGGGAGCAGGAAGCGCTATGATGGGAAAAGAAGAGAGGACTGAATGAATCACAAATGCCTACGCCGGATGAAACTCAAACTAAATGCAAACCACATTATCATTTGCATCAATTTCTTATTTTCTAAAAAAAAAAATATAATGCCGATTCCTTTTCTTGATTTAAACAAGTACATGTACATGAATAAACCATATGGAGACTTGTTTAAGTTGTGTGAATTGTGCTTTCTCTCTCTCTTTCTCTTTCTCTATTTATCTCTCTCTCTATTTTTCTGCCTTCTTTACTGTGAAAATCTCACAGGTCTACTCCACTGTCTTCTCTAAATATGTGCCTGTGGTCTGTATCCTGCTCAAGATAAATATTTGAACAGTTGCATCCGCACAATCGCTTGCCATGGATTAATCTCACTACAGGGGGAGGAAGCAAAACTGCTTTTTTGTCTACATATCACTTTCATGACCTCTGCTTTTGACCACAAATCTTGTAAATTCCAAGGGCACACAGTCACTCCCCTATTTTTATTTTTTTAGCAACTAGCAGCTTCTTTTGCAGCAGTGCAAATCCCTAGACGACAAAGACTAACAGGTCCTTTCTCTGTAACACGTGATGTTCCCACATGTTTCTGTTTTCGGTTCAAAGATTGTCAGACATCTGAAAGCATCTGGAGGAGACAGGAGCCTTCTTACTTATGTCAGTCATTCTGCTTGACAATATAGAGTACTGCCAGACTTCCCTCCCTAAGCACTCGGCAAATTATTCTTTTCAAGTTTTATGACATGGATAGCCATGACATGTCAGGATTACAGAGGAATTTCCAGATAACAGAACAAATGTTTAATGTAAGTACTCATGTAAGAAGCACCCTTAGTAGTTGCCTCATTAATTTGACATTTTTCTTACAGGTAAACTTCACCTAGGAGATCCTAGGTGTTCACTGCAAATGTCCAGGGTGAGAGATTTTTGGATCTAGAATTGTGGTCACTAGGTACAAGATCACCTTGTGAATTCTGAACAAATATCTAACAACATAAATGCCAGGCTTATTCGAGTCTGTCCCCTTAACTTCTAATAAACAGAAAAATAGTGCTGGTCATGGTGAGATGAGTTAATTGTGAACAATACTTGAGAAAATGCCACCTCACCAAGATATGTAAATTAAAGCCTTCTATTTAGGCATGTCATAAAATAAAGACTAAAACAAGTAATCATGATAATCTTGTGCATGAATTGAATGTACAATTTTAAGAACAACAGTCAAAGTGCAGCAAGCAGTGAAAGTGGATTCTTTCCTACAAAGTGCATTTAAACTAACCTGCACACCATGAATTAACAGTGTTCTGCCTAATTCCGCATCTCCACCATGAGATAAAGCCCCTTCTCTGGAGCGAGCAGTTTACAACTATCCCACTAACTCAAATTTATTCCCCATTAATTTATTTACTTTCAATACCTTAAGAATATATCTTAAGAATGTGAATATGGTTGTTTGTTTCAGTCAGAAGAGAAAGAAAAACACTTTTCATAACAGAGATGTCGCAGTATGACACACTCCCAAGAAGCCTAAGAACTTGTGGCAAAACACTTGTTGTATGAAATCCCTTAGGGTCCGAGAAAGGACTAATCTCATGGTGGGGATTATAAATTCAGCACAAAACATGTTTAACTAGCCAGAAAACGAGCTAAAAATAGAATGCAATTATAGGAACAGACAATATAACTGAAGAAGCTGATTTACTACAATCAACTCGATCTGTAGCTCATGGTCAACTGGTTGTCAACCACTGCTCTGAAAATAACCAAAAACCCGAGGTGTAAATAATCTAAAGAATTTATTCTTTAATATCCTGCTGATATCCTGCTAATAAAACATACTTGCATGATCAGATACAAATAATATTAATAAGTATCAGGCCTTTATAAAGCTATAAATATAAACACAGTAGCAAGCACAAAAGCACTCAAAGCATAGAGCGAGAACAAGTGAGAGAGAGAAAATCAAGAAAAACTGAAAGTGAAAGGGAGTGTGAGAAATGGCTGATCCTATAACCTTAATATTATTTATCATGTTTTTGACTGGGCGGTATGGTGATCCAATGGTTACTTTTGTCGCATCACAGCAACAAGGACCAGGATTCAATCCTCAGATGGAATGACCTTCTGTGCGGAATTTTCTCCACCGTTTTCTCCGGGTGCTCCAGTTTTCTCCCGTATTAAAAAGACATGGACGTTAGGTTAATTGGTGTTTCCATAGTGGCCCCTAGTGTGTGAATGCATGTGGGTGATTGTGTGTATATGTGCCCTACGATGGAGTTCTGTTACTGCCCTTGTGCCCAGAGTGGCCGGGTGTGCACCAGCAAGCATACAACCATGTGTGGATTAATAAATGAATCAATTAATTTTTCCCACCATGCCTTGCACTTAATTTCATCCCCTTATTCTTACAAAAATCAGTAATGTCTGCCATTTTTAAATATTTTAGATTAAGCTATGGTGACAAAATTGGGTGGCAAACTGCAAGAGGAGGATTTTAAAAAGGAATTAGATAATTCAGTACAAGCATTTTTAAAATAACAATGAAACTTGAAATATTTATATAAATAGTATAGAATTCATGAGAACTATTACCAGACTATATGATTTTATAAAAAAAGCTAACAGAAAAAAATGTGTTTTAGATAATTGCATTCAGTGCATAAAATCACTCTGTTGCTTTAATTACTTATTCTCCTGATCATATTACATTACTATCAGGGTTAAAATTAGAAGAAATCATTTGATTTGCATTTTCTGAAAAATGAAAAAAGTATTTATACTTACTTCCCCAGAGAGATAGTAGATTATGAAGCATATCAAGAAACACATTAGCAAGGGCAGTGATGTTGAATTAAATGAGAATGAAGCCAAATGTATAAAGAATGTTATGGCAATAAAAACATATATTTTGGAGAGTGTACTTTGGTTGCGGCTGGGGGTCAGGCGAGTCGACGTTTCAATTTCGAAGATGGATGCCTCTCCTCAGCAGTAGTGGAAAGAGCAAAAAAAAGCTAAAAATCAAATGCACCTTTGCTAAAGGGTATCAGATGAGACAGGGAAGAGACGAGCAAAAAAATAACGGGGCTCTCTTATTTTTGTTACATGTATCAACCTTCAACAGGGAACTACTTCTCTTACCATTGCTACGCCATATAATATATTATGTGTAAACAATGAGGGACACATTCACACACTCACAGAATGTCTGCTGACATACTGGAAGCAGACTGATGTATCAGTAAAGACACCTTGATTTTCAAGTGACCGTATTAGCCGGAGGTAAATGTGCATGAGGTAAAAATGCACAGCTTTAATCCTTATTCGAAAATGGCTGCCAGAGCAGAACACATTATCCAGCATGAACAGTGCACTGGTATGTCACACACCTTCACACATCCTCACACACACTTAAACATCCTTACACGATCTCTCTCTCACACACACAACACCTAGGAGACACCAATTTTTCTAACACAGGGGTCACGAGACTTTTTTTTAACTGAGGGCCACATATAGAAAAATATATAAAGCTTGTAGACCTCTGGTCCAACATGTTTTTTTTGACTGCACAAAAAACAGAGTACCTGCAAAAATCCCACTCACACAGGGAGAACATGCAGATTCTGCTTTTAGAAATCCCAGGGTGCCCTCCATGCAAACTTGTCACGTCTCTGCTCTGCACACACAGCTAAATGAATAATCGACTGAGTTTCATGCAGGTACTCATACCACCCTCATCTGGAGCTAATTAGAAGAGCTGCAATCAGCTCTCCTGAGAAGATATATAAACAGAATTCTGGTTAGAGTTCCTTGTGGGTCAACATATTGATCATGCTCTGTGTGCAATGAAATTTGCTATCAGTGCTGAATGGGTTTTTTTTTGCTGCTTAGTTGTTCCTAGCTTTTGTATTATTAGCTTTTGTTTGCACCAGTTTAAGTTTGCTTATGTTTACTTCAAATAACCCCTGCTTATGTTTAGCATTTTTTGTGCATGCTTTGCAGAACTTCTGAGAGCCAGTGTGTTGTGGATCCTCTCCCTGAGTCACTTACTTGCATATCCTTTGAGCGTTGTCATTGGCCATTTTGTGTTGTAGTTTATCCCGTGTGTTTGTTTACTTCCCAACACTCTGAGCTACTAGTGCTTTTTGAATTGTGTAAAATAAACTTACAACGCTATATCTGTGTTGCATGGGTCGTTTTACAGGTTGACCCACCAACATGGAGGCAGCAGACAGTACAGTATGCAATACTAACAAGTGTTAAGTGCACAGCACTTAAAGAGGAATCGCGGCACGCGCTCCAGGAAATGGGGATTCGCATGCAGCATAGTTTAGTGCTGGCTGCACACAAAGATAAGATTCCTGCTTCTCTTCCGAAAAAAAAAAAACCTAGAAAAATTAAAAGCAGCAAAGAGACAAGCTTGGTGGGCACTATTCTTCGCCTGCTTTAACTTTCACATCTCTTATTGACTGCCGAGCAAGAATGGGAAGGCAGACACTGTCTCATATGTTTGAGGAGGAGTCTGTGGAAATAGATATCTGGATGAAGAAAGTCTGGCACAACAACCCATCACTGAAACCCACCAATGTCCCCCTGGACTGCTATTTGTACCTTCTGCACTACAAAGTCCCCTCTTCAGTACGGTTCTTCCCAAGGCTTGCCCACAGTGATTGAGATGGTTGAAGTTGTGTTTTAAGGAGTGTTGTTATTTTGGTTCCCTAAGGATGTGCTTGGTGATCGGGGTGGGGTGGGGTGGGAGGGGTGTTCAGTTTACCTTCAGAGTGTGTACTTATTTCATAGACAAATTAGGTATTTCAGTAAGTCTTACCTTTTCTGTATCATTCTGAGGCCAATGGACAAGCTTAAAAAATCAATCAAGAACTTATAAAGTTCCTCAGGATGTTCTTTCAACACAGACCCTGGGATCGGGCCAGATACCTACCATGGGCAAAATCGCAAAGTTCTCGGCTCCACTCTGCTACTGGACTCGCACCGTTTCAGTTTGTTCTTGGATATTAACCACCATTATACTCATGGAACGCTAATCCCACAGATAACCAGAGTCACCTCCCGGAGTTGGCCCCTTAAGGGGGGTCCTCAAGGCTTACCAGCTTGTTTATTTGAATAAGCCCTGCTTGTGTCTTGTGTTTTGTGTTTTTCTTCCCCCCCCCCTTAGTTTTGCAGAACTTCCGAGAACCAAAGTGTTGTGGATCCCCTCCCTGAGTCACTTGCTTGCATATCGTCTGAGCATTGCCGTCTGCCATTTTGTGTTGTACTTTATCCCGTGTGTTCACTTCCCAACAGTCTGAGCAATTAATGCTTTTTAAATTGTGTGTGTAAAATAAATTTGTCTCTATCTGTGTTGCACGTGTCATTTTACAAAACTGAACCCGCAAGGGTGCCTCAAGGGGGCAGCACACTGCTCCAAGTGTTCACACCTTGGATGGGTTTGCCTCTGGGGATCAATAAAGTAAATTAAATCCAAGGTTAGCATTAGCCTCAATTATCTGCAGTAACAATAATTGATGACAATAAAGTTCCTTACAAGTATAAATATACCAAACTTGTATGTCACTGTAGACACAATGAGTCATATACCTATTATAAGTATGAATATAGAGAGATGTGGATGAGGTGCTGCCCTTGAGTCCAATTTATAAACTAGTGTGTATCTTCTTTTATATCAGTACAGTAATGTTCCTATGGAAACCACTCATGCTCTGTTCATATGTTTGTGAGTTGGAGTATATGATGTCCCACATAGCCATCTGTATGACCTTTTCTGGTACATTCAAACCCACAAATTGTGCTAAACCCACCCCGTCAAACAGTTACTCATTCTCCATATCATGTTGTTTATTTTTATCTCACTCACGCTTTAAAATTTTCTTTTTCGGCCTTTCGCCCTGTCTTAAAGATCTTTATCAGTATAGATGATACTTATGTGTGAGTTTGTGTGTGTGTGGAACATGTCTCCACCTCCAAAGCTATAACTCACATAGAGAGGCAGGTTGAGAGCTCATCTCCACACAACAAAACTTGAAAATGTTAGGGTTAGCACTAATAAAGATATGGAAGGTCCTCACAAATATAGAGATACCAATTTATATTGTTTAATGTTTAACATCACTTCTCATCTCATAATGATGGGAACAAGATCAAATCCAAACACAGGGTTATATCCATGCACAATGTTTCCGTAAACTTTTACTAGTGCACAGTTACACTCTCTTCCCACAGACTGTTTAGTCTGTTATTTTATTTCTGTAAAGCTGTTTTATGACAATAGTCCATTGTAAATAAATAAACGCATATTTATGTCACAGGGCTGCTAATATTTATTGGTAGCAGTGTGACTGGGACTAAAATCCTCCCTGGAGTTGAGCTGTGGCTGTGACTTGCCATGTGTGTGTCTGTGCGTGTCCCTGGTCCCGTGTGTTTTTCCGTGTGAGTTTCAAAGCACACTATCGATAAAGAAAATTAGAGAACATAAATTTACTGAAAAATAGT
>JAOUQV010000040.1:7857132-7872437 GCA_028565295.1 Aspidoras spilotus
AGGCCCTACACCATACTAATAAATTATTGTGGTCTAAAACCAGGTGTTTCAGTTTCATTGTCTAACCCCTGTATGTGGAAAGTACCAAAGCCAACTTTCAAGCTTTCTGAAAGAAAAGCTGTTGATTTCCATTTAGAATCGATAAATGGAAAACCCAACATTTTGTTGTCACCATTGATCGAATGTGATTTCTTTCTAAATAATAGGTCAGAAATTCCATCTCCAGAGAATAATAGTAAAAATACGTTTATCCATTTGTTCTTATTAAGAGAATCAATAAAAAATGAAGCCTACTTTTCGTGGCTTATATCCTAAGACGCAAAAGAATCTATTCTTCAAATTTACACGGATAGAGTTTACAATGAGTTTACGCGCAGGGAGGCCATTTAAGAACAATACTCTAGAGAAGCAGGAAAAAGCTTCTCATCAAACGTTGTCTAGAAGAACACCATCTGAGACATCTGGTTCAGAATCCTCTGATTATTAATCTGTTATTAATCTATTAATCTGTTTCAAGAGGAACTTCTAGGAAATCTTCGCATTCATCCAACGTTTCACAGGCGCGAGCCAGAGCACAAGCAGCCCGCACTGAACTACAATATGCAGAGAGAGAATTATTAGTGAAACAAAAAGCAGAACAGGCAAACAGAAAATCCGAAAAGGAAATGCTTTTAGTCGAACAAAAGGAGAAGCAGAACTAATACTGTTTCAAAAAAAGAATGAACTAGATTCAGAGTCAGCAACACAGACATGATAACGCATCAGAAAACCAGTCATAAAGCAAAACCCATCGACTCATTACGACGTACAAGTAAATATGTACAAAAGCAAAGTGAGTAGGCCATCAAGAGTAATCACCTCAATGACACATTATTACCAGAAAGGAAAGACATTAAAGAAGAATCGCAATGCGGTGAAACCTAATTAAACTTACATGCCAAGAAGGGAATATCGATCTTTAAACTCAAACCCTTTCATTACATGAACGGAATTTGGAAAATACCTTAATCACATAGGAGTGCTAAAACCAGTCTTCCATAAATTTGATGCATTATCGAATGTCGAAAGTTTCATTCATAAATGGAAGCAAAGAAGTAAAGCCGTATAATGTACATCATCGCCTTTGCAGGTAATAGATTTATTGGCTGAATGGCTAGGTCCTGGTCAAAAGTGTTCAAGCAGCAAGTTCCTCTAATTTGGAAGCAGGACTTGAGTCAATTTGGAACTGCCTCGATAAAACTTACAGAGCTTCTGCAGTCATTGAAATTTTAAAGATCACCAGCAAGGACATGCATCGGCTAGTACAGCTTATTAACATCTTGAAAGAATTACTGTCTGCAAAGGAATATGACAAATTTTTAGGACTTGCATATCTTGATAAGTATTTGTCCCAGTAAGTACCCCAATAAGTATTCGTCCAATTCATATTCAGCCTAGCTTTATATTTTTGCATGTTTGTGAGGACAGAACAGTGATTTTAATCTGGTTAAAAATCATCAGTTCAGAACTAAAATCACAACATAATTTCAGGACCAGGGACAGAATGGTGGTGCAGTAGGCAGAGTTGACACCTCACAGCAAGAAAGTCCTGGGCTCTATTCTCAGGTGGGACATCTTGTGGAGTTCGCATGTCATCCCTGTCTGCATGGGTCAAAAGACATGCCTATCCCTTAGTGTGTGTATGTGTGCTCTAAAATGTAGTTGTGCCCTGTCCAGGGTTGTTCCTGCCTGGTTCCATGGGCTGACGGCTGGTTACCGGCTTCCCCACGACACTGTCTAGTATTAAGCGGGTATAGAAAACTTATTAAACATTACCTGCAGATTCATAAAATAGTCTGACCACCCACCAATATAAGTAGAAGATCCACACAAAAAGAGAGGAAAGTGGACTGTATAAAATCAACAACCATTGGCTTTTGGCCACCAGTTAACAGTCTGTGATTCTAATTATGTAAACTTGCACAACTTCAAATATTTAAAACAATGTACAATGACAAGACTGTGTTCCTTATTTGTTTACAATGAAATTAATTGAAATACTATGAATGCTGAAATGCTTACATTGTTTATATTTACCCCATTATGATACATCTAAATTATCGGAAAAAATTATAATCTTTCACCTTACTTGAACAATGCACATCATAAACATTGCCAAATTTGCTGCTACTTATGATTACGAATGATTCTTGTACCATCTTACTAAAGTTAACATCAGCATCTGTAAATCATAAACTAGCACAGAAACCCTAAGGCAGCACAATGACCAAAAATAAAAAATAAAATAAACTAACCTTCACTTGACCTCACTCAATATTAACAGATCTGCTGCCCTTCTTCAAGCACCTGTCTCTCCTAAACAAGATGAGAAACACTGTAGCCCACTGACCTCACTGCGTCTTGACAGAAAACAAGCGTTTGAGTGTGTTTATGTGTGTGGGGGCGCTGGAAGCACAATGCCAGCTTAGTGCAGGTCCTGTGGGAGTAGGGGGACTCAGAAAGAGGGAATAAGCATTAGAGTGTGGGAAAGAGAGGAAGAGAGATGTGAAATTGTGAAAGAGCATGTGGGAAAGAGATAAAGCATAGAGAATCTCTGGGAAAACCGAACTGAAGGGAGCTATTGAGCATAGGAATTCTCGCCTCTGACTTCATTAATATGCAGATTGGAACATCTGTCCACACTCTGCCATGACAGCTGAAATATTTACGACTTTGCTGTTTACCAAAAGAGAACCTGACTTACAAGACTATGGGTCATCGCATTCTTTCTTCATTTTTTATTTTGATTTCTCTCTCTGTCCCCCAACTTGAAGCTTGATATTTTGGCCAATAAAAGTAATGCTGAGTGACGGTTTTTAATCCTGTCCTCCTCTAATGATATTTGCGTCTTGCTCAGCTATCAAAATGTCACAGGCAGATTTACACAAGTTCAACCTAGCAAACAAAGCTTATTCTAGCCGGCTGCTTGGCAGAGAGTGGGAAAATCCATATCTAATAGAAATCAATGTTGGAATTTATATGAGGCATCAGCAGGCTAACGGCCTCTAATGTCTCTGTACACAGGCCTGAATAAACATACACATAAATCAAGAAGGGACACGTGTTCACTGCAGATAGGAAACAAGCTTCATAGTTTATGTTACTCATTTCCCTTGTAAAAAAATATTGGAATGTAACAATATAAGAAAAGTAGAATATTGAGTCAATGTCATATTTATTGTGAAATTATATAATCTATTGCTGTACAATGTATTGTTTTTTAATTGTATAAATGATTTTTCTGCTGCCTGTTTGTTAGTTATGTTAGTAACCCTTATTCATTTGAGCACCTTTAAATGACAGTACGTACAGGAGATCAACTGTGCAATACTTTGTAATTATTAAAATAATGTCCAGTCTGAGACTGGTTTTTATCATCAGCTCAAAAATCATCTCAAGATCTCATCATCTTAAGAGTTTGGTTTTGTCCAAACTATAGCATCATTGTGGCAATGTCTACTGCATATAACTATCTGTTACTATAAAAATACACCTGTGTAAATTATTAACATAATTTTAGCATATCAGCATCCATGTCTACAAATTAAATAATCTGGACATCTGCATGTTCTTTAACTTTCTCTCCAATGCATCTTCTAAACATTCATTTCAGAATAAAGAGCACAATGCTGTCTTATAACTGATTCCAAGTAGAACTCTTTAATTATCCAGTTTACACTTAAAGAACAGTTCTTCTCTAAGTGTTATAACCTCTATAACTCTGTATCTGTTGTGGTTTAGACTGCCAGAGGGCTTTAATGCAACCGCTCTTCACAAAGCACTACATGCCTTCAGGGTATAATTACCCAATGTCAACAGTTAGTTCTTGAACATACTGGCTTCACAGCAGAGTCTCATTTGGCCCAGAGCATACTACCAACAGTCTGCTTTTCCAAATATGCCACTTTCATGTCCTAAACATCATGGCCTCAGGAAATATAAGTCAAGCTGTTTGACTGTCCTGTCTATAATGCCATGTGTCAGTGACAGAAGAGTCATCCCCTCAGCCCTGTTATATGGCTGGAAAGAAATAGGAAACTGCTGATATCCAAATACTCAGATGAATAGTCAGATGATTTCTGTCAGTTACTAAGGGATAACCCAAACTATCCATCACCGGGAGATACACAGAGTAAGAGAGAGAGGCGATAAGATACGCAGTGTCAGAGTGAGAGAGAAAGAGCGTGAAAGAGAACATCTCTACCATCACAACAAACATTGGATCTTTGAATTTTCATGGACGCTAGAAAGACACAGAATTACAAAGCATGACAGAGATACATCCTTTATCCTTTGTATGTCTTGACACCATGCACACAATGATACAAACACACTAACATACCTTTAAACATGAACAGTGAACATTATATATATTTTTCAAAAAGTAAATGTGTAAAATATAGCCCTTAATGGAATGGAAAGGCAGAGGTCGAGCTGCTTCAAACAGATGAGTCTCAAAATGCTGACAGGACCAGATTGGACAAGCTACATTACTGCAAACAGCTGCTTGTACTCAATTCACTTTTTTCTCTCCTTTGTTAAAGGTAGAATATATTTATAGAAAACAAGGAGAAGAATCGAAGCCTGATTACTGTCAGTTTTTTTATCAAAGCATGCTATGTTGGAGACGGAGGAATTAGTGGCTGAGTTGCATTTGCATACATCTGTTCTTTCAAAACACACATGAAACAGCATGAGACAATTACAATAGTTGGCACAATTTTGCAAAAGCACCATATGAGCACAGAAAATTATGAGTTATCTTTTTTGTTTAATCCTAGTTTTTTATAGAATGTATCACAATGGGAATATTTTAAAAAATATGAACATTAAATGGTCCAAAAATTTAAGTTCTACAATATGTTAGAAAGATAAGCTTTAAAAAAATTATTGTCTAGTCATGCTGAACAAATCTTAACATTGTCTCAGTAGCATGGTAAGTAACATTTGATAACTGTAATAGAAATGTAAATACAACATATTTAATTACATGATTTTTAATGACATTTTAGAGGAGGCAGATCAGCCCTTGTCTTAGAACAGTCGCCTCCACTGTAGTTTATTATACATCGAATGGAGATGGTGATGTCAGACAGTGAAGATTATGCATGCACTTTAGATCAAAGCTGCCCTTGTTCTCACAGCAGAGCACAGTGCCTATGGAAAGAACATTTATGTTTCTTTCATGTCCTATTAGAGATGCTTTGATTGAATTTTGTACACTTTCTTATCTAAAACTGACATCAGGGAGCAATGAAACATAAGGATTTGATTTATTGCACAACATTACATGGATCCTCCAAGTTGTAATAATTTAGAGCTACCGGAATAAACTCTAGCCTCGAATGAATTGCAAACAGTTGCAATTTGTAAACAAAATGAATCATAATATAGTAGAGGGATAAGTAAGTGTACATTACAAAAGATAACAGTAAGGCGTTCCCTTATGCTTTTAGAGGTACTCAGTGTAAATAAAATATCATAAGCCTTTTAAGAGTAAGTGGCTGTGAAAAGGAACAATAACCCTATTCAGTCTCCATATTTATGTACAGTATATATAACCTTACAGAAAATACTGTATGTCAAATCAATGTTTAGAACATACTGTATAATAATAATAATAATAATAATAATAATAATAAATAATACGTCTTTGTCTTCACACCATCAACTTTAATCAGTAATTCACAGGCCCTGTGGTTGATAAAGTGTAAATACATATACACATATTGTATGCAGGCGGGAAATGTGGCATCCCCACTGATGTGCATCATTCTGATTTTAGTATCTGTAATTAGCATACAGGTGCTGGTCATAAAATTAAAATATCATGAAAAAGTTCATTTATTTACATAATTCCATCCAAAAAGTAAAACTAACTTGTGTATTATACACATTTGTTACACACAGACTGATATATTTCAAGTATTTATTTCTTTTAATTTAATGATTATAACTGACAACTAATAAATAACCCAAATGCAGTATCTCATAAAATTAGAATATTACTTTAGACCAATACAAAAAAGGATTTTCAGAAATGCTGACCAAGTAAAAAGTGGTGGCCAAAAGTGGCCTTTAGCAGTTCTTTATTTTTGGTTCTGGGATATCGCATCTTATTCACAGTACCCCATAGATTTTCTATAGTTTTAGGGTCAGGTGAGTTTGCTGGACAATTAAGAACAGGGATACCATGGTCCTTAAACCAGGTACTTGTACTTGTAGTATACAAGTTTCACTTTGTGTATAGAATTATGAAAATAAATCAACAATTTGATGACCAGCACCTGTAGGTAGGTGATGAGTCTTGCCAACGAAATTTACACCTGCATATGCGAATTCCTCCTTGTTACCTCTCATGGGATTACATTCTTTAGTTAGAACAGTGTGTTAGGGGTGTGTTCTTCTTTGAGAAATCCTCACTGCTTTATTTTAGTTCTCTTTGCTCTTGCGATCTAAAAGACACTCAGTCATAATGAAAACTATGGCAAAAAGCTCAAGTGAGAAAGATATAACACACTGCAGGTTGTACTGTCATCAGACAATTTCCAAATGATGGGACTTATGTCAAAGCAATTTGCCAACACTTATATTTTGATTTTTATAGTTGCATTAAATGTTAGAGACGGTCTATCTGACATGTTCTTCCCTTATTTATGTTAATATGGTGAGCATATTAAGAATTCTATGATATTAAAAATTGAAAAAGAATTGATTTAAAAATAAACCAATGCGTTCAGACTGATAAATGTAATACCACTATAGTGGGATTTTACAGTATAGTATAACAGTATACAGTATTAGAGTATAACAACGGAAAATATGCAGCATCAATATAAATTTTTTTATTTAATTAAGAGTAATTACATTGCAGCTTCTTCTTATTTTATTTTTTTTTCAAAATTACATTTAGAGAATTGCACAGAAATGCCGCATCCACTGTGTCTCTGTGTCACAGTGGAAAGTCGCCATCTTCTAAATCAGGCAATGGAACATGAAGAGGAATGGCTAATCCATTATGTCTTCCTTCTCGGTTTATATGCCTATGGTCATTATTTGTTATCCCAGCATCCCAGCAAAGCATCATAACAGAACACAGACCATAATTAGGATCCCAATTTTAGTAGTGAGCCACCAAATATGCAATCTAGTCTGACCTGAGGACAGCCAGAGACTGTGAGATTTCTGTTGCATTTGTAAGCTACAAATCACTGAGCCTGCGTGCTGCTTCCAAATATTGTCTGTTCCATCCCTGGAAATGCTCAACAAAAGGTCACAGTGCTTTATCTGAGTGCCTGAGTGTTTGGTATAATAAGAATAAATGCACAATGTCCTTTGATTGTACAGGCCAGCAATATTGTCAACCTTAGAATACACATACATTATGCACTTATTTGTGGTCATATTAGCTCAGTGGCATAGAACATATTATTCAGAGTCAAGTGTAATTACTCTTTCAGTGCAGTAAGTTTCCTGTATATAATGTGAAATATGCAGTCAGGGACACACACAAAAACATTATAATCACTGGAAAATTGCTGCAATATTAGAGGAATAAATCAGTTCATGATGTACCAGTTTTGGAGTGATAATGATACCATACCACTGATGGATTTCCTACAATGGTATACCAAATACGATAATTACCACATTCCATATTTCAACATGCTAATAGTATCATCAGATATTCTAATGCACTGATCATAAACTGTCAACTGTGAATCTTATGTCTGGTTTAATTTAAGCAGATATTAATTTCAGAACATTTAAAAAAATAAGAAATTACCTTTATTTTAACAGGTTTTAAAAGTATTTAGCCTGCATTCATGTTATACATAATCTGATAAGCAAAATAAAGAATGAGGAATGTATTTGCCTGGCATGCTTAATATGATTATACATTTCATACAAAGTTATCCTTATTTTTCTTTCAGATGGGAGTCTGTTGTGAAGGTGAAGGAGTTTAACAGCGCTGGAAATGCAGGAGAGACAGACAGAGAGAGAGAGAGAGAGAGAGAGAGAGAATGAAACAGAGAGAGAGAGAGAGAGAGAAAGCAGGGGGTAATTGGAGGACAGGTTCTGAGGAGGCAGCAGGCACAAAAAAGGGAGACAATGTTGAAAAGTACACATGGCTGCCCTCCAAAAGCCAACTGTGCCAGTGTGCCCTGTCTCATCCCGCCTGTGATTAAATCTGCGCTGTCAGGCTGCTCCTGTAATGGCTATTTTAATTCTTAATGTATCCCTTATTCCTTCTGCTTTCAATTAAAAAAGAAAACTAAGATTGCGAAACATCTGTAACCACAGAGTTAGAACTTTGTCCTGTACATAAAACAGTAATAAAATACAGTATAAACAATAATAGATAACATCATACCTAATAATAAAAGAATTATAATTATTATAGCATTATTATTATTATTATTATTCATTTATTCATTTTCTATACCCACTTAATTCTAGTTTTAGCGTCACGAGGAAGCCGGTGCCTAACAAGCAACTCTTGGCGCAAGGGTAGGAACAACCCAAGACAGTCATAGGGCATCATAGGGCACATACATTCACACACTAACGGGGGATTTAGAGCCACCAATTAACCTATCATGCATGTCTTTGGAACTCCACACAGAAATTTCCAGAGTCGCCCAACCAGGGGCTTAAACCCCGGATCTTTTTGCTGTGAGGCGACAGCACTATTCACTGCGCCACCGTGCCGACTATTATTATTATTATTATTATTATTATAGTAATAGCAGTAATAGTAGTAGTGTTAGTATTATTATTATTATTATTATTGTAGCCAAAGAGGAGATATATGGATGTGGTCAATGTTGACATGCAGGTAGTTGGTGTAGAAGTGAGGTGGAAAAGATTGACTCGCTTCGGCGACCCCTAATAAAGGCAGAGACCGAAATAAGAAGTAGTTGAAGTAGGAGTATTAGTAGTATTTATTTACATTTACAGTGCAAAAAAATATATGTTTATCATAACTCATAAGAACTACTTTTGAATATGAGTTTAACAATTAATTTTTATGCCTGTTTATGTTTTTATTTTACATTATATATGTTTTAAGGTTTATTACATATGGGCCAAGTGTATCAAGATTATATAATATAATGTAATATTGTTTTCACAGTTTACGTATTCATTGTACAAGCTTGGGTCACAAGTCTAATGAGTAAGGCTTTATATGAGATCAGGTGAATTATGTCTCATTACAGTTGTTTAATCAATTGTGCAGCCTATTTGCTCTCACAGAAAAGGTGAGATTCAGAAAAGATTCATATTAAAGGTTCAAAAGGTGCAGCCTGATGGTAACACCCAAATGGCAAGATATGTAGACCTATTTATTATTATTATTATTATTATTATTATTATTATTATTATTATAGTGATAAAATAAACTTGATGTAGGTGTGGACCGATGACTCCTGATGCAGAACACTGTGTGTGTGCGTGTGTGTTGGTGGGTGGGTAGGTCTCTGAGGTTAGGCACATGAACCACAAAGACTCTGTCGTGCGCAACGAGGTGTCTCCCGTTCTATGTAGAGTGGGAAGAGCGCGCTCAGAAAACCGCCACCCCTCGGTCAAACCCGACACTGCAGACTCGCGCTCGTGCACTCCGGCAAGTGTCTGCTGCGTGCGCTCAGGCTCTTTTATACCCAGTGTTATAAAACTTAGCCGAAATCACGAATGCAACATATGCTCATCTATAAGAGCTATTGGCAGTATTTAAAGATTAGTCTTTTTGGGTTAGTACATTGTCCACTATGACGTACAAAATAGGTGCGTTCCTCACTGAACGTTTTACTTTAGAAGCACACAGAATATTGAACTAAAATATAACTCACACACACGCACACACCGTATACAGTGTACAGTAATAGCTTTCAACCTTCAAACGCGTCTTTAGGATCCACCAAAGATGTAATGCGCTAAAATTATTATGTGTGCTGAGCCATTTCTATCATTAGTGCAATCATTGAAAATGAGACAGGAGACACGGCGAGCCTCAAGTGAAGAGAAGATACAGGTTTCACACCTTTAAAAGGAGACCTCAGGGTGATAATCCAGAGGGAAATGGAGCAGGAAGAAAGCGCAGCGCATCACAATTCGTAATGAAAAGAAAACAGACGGAATCATTCTCAGAAGAGTTATTCATCATTTTTCATTTGATGCACATCTTGCACGCGGAAGATATTTTATTTATTATATAGTAATAACGGATTCAGATTACATCCCACATCCCTTGAACTAATCAATCCTCCCAGTGATTAGCGTGAGCGTTTGTGTGAGAATCACGAAAAAGAATCACTGCAAATGACCATACTTTTGCATTTAACAACTATAAATATATAAATATGGATTATTTTGTCCTTTTTAAATATATGAAAGCAACATTTACATACGGGTTTATTGTTTTAATACTCATTTATACATCTATATTCTCAATATCTAATTAGGTTTCCACTTGATTCACACTTTTAAAATAGCCGTATAACCATGCTTGGTATAAACACTTCAAAAATGAGACTTTGCCTGAAGTTTTAAAACAAGAAACACACACACATGGATATGGGGAGGAAAGCTGGGATTTACCTCATTAAAGCTGGCATCTCCATTCGCCAGACATTTTCGTTCCAAAACCTTTCCCAAAAGTCCGATATCATTATGCCAACTTGTTAAAAAAATGTCAAATTTTCTACATTCAGCTCTCGCCGGCTGTCCAGTCTGTCTTTCGCGGATTTCAGGGAAAATCCAAAAGAAACCGCAATCAAATTAAGAATGCGGTGCGCAACTCCGAGTCAGTTCAAATGTCTGCCACTCTCAGAAAATGTGTCCTTGAGAATTTCTCTGTGTCACCAAGAAACCTGTGTAATATATCCGAAAGTCTTATTACTGCTGCTGTTTGAGACTAAAGTGCGCCTCGAGGTGAGTAAAGGTTCCGTTGATCTTGGGAGATGTGCTCGGGTCTGTCCCGTGTCCTTTGTGCAGAGGGGCTGTGCTCACGGCTGTGTGCTGATGTCCCTCTGCCCGTCCGTCTGGCCACACTAAACACATGCTGGCTTTGAAACCTAGGGGTTCGTCACTGGAGTGTTTATCCGCCCCCTAGTGGAGATGCAGCAATGAGCACGTCACGATGGTCAGAGAGAGAGAGAGAGAGAGAGAGAGAAAGGGAGAGAAATGTAAGCGCTTCATTTTAGTTTATTTGTTTAACGTCATGTTTATATAACTGTGTGGGGAAACCACAGCATCTGGAAGAAAACTACACAGACATGGGGAGAGCAAGCAAACTCCACACAAGAAGGATCAAGCACACCCTACCCAGAATCGAAGCCAAGACCTTTTGCTGTTACCTATTGTGCCCCACGACGCCCATATGCTGTTCTATGAGAAATTCTCTGGACTTCGAAGTGTAGCCATTGTTAAATATTATGGTAAAGTCTGAAATGTATTTGGTTGTTTTTATTTGTTTGGTTTTTATAAATACTAATAGGTTTACAAATCATATCTTCAGGCCTATACTAAGCTATTATTATTCAGGGTCTAAGTCCTAAGAGTCCTAAGCTCTTATTAAGGTCTGTGCGAGTAATGCATCTCGTTCCTATTTCTGTGCGTAGTGGGTATTTCTCTGGGTCATATAGTTTTCTTCTAACTTAAAAAAAATGCCAGGTGGTATCATAACCATTTTTTGGTTCCTTTGTTGCGGCATAAACTTACAGACCTAATTCCCAAAAAGTTGGGACAAAGTACAAACTGTAAATAAAAATGGAATGCAATAATTTACAAATGTCAAAAACTGATATTGTATTCATTATAAAACATTGACAACATATCAAATGTTGAAATTGAGTCATTTTGAAATGTTATGTCAAATATTTGCTCAACTGAAATTTTGTGATAGCAACATATCTCAAAAAAGTTGGGATGGGGCAATTGGCAGTAATCATTAACATGACATGGTATACAAGGTATAAAAAGAGCGTCTTGGAGTTACAGCGGCTTCAGAGGTGAAGATGGGAATAGTATTACCATTCCCCCTAATTCTGTGCCGACAATTAGTAGAGAGATATCAGAAAGAGTTTGGCAGTGTAAAATTGCAAAGACTTAATCATATAATCATCTACAGTGCATAATATATTCAAAATATTCAGAGAAACCATATCTTAACAAGATTCAGAAACGCAGACATCTTCTCTGAGCTAAGGCTCATTTAAAACGGACTGTGCAAAGAGGTAAACTGATATGTGGTTAGACAAATCAAAATGTCAAGTTATTTATGGAAATCAGAGACGCCGTTTTATTCTAAATGAAGAAGGATGACCCAAGATGTTATCAGCGCTCAGTTCAGAAGCCTGCATCTATGAAGGTATGGGGTTAGATTAGTGCGTGTGGCATGGGCAACTTACACATCTGGAAGGACACTATCAATACTGAAAGCTATATCCAGGTTCCAGCAACATATGCTCCCATCCAGATGGCATCTCGTTCAGGAAAGCCCTTGCATTTTCCAACATTAGACAAGAAAGGATTTACATTACTATCCCTCAACTTGAGCAAATTGTCTCCTCTGTTCCCAGACATTTTCAGACTGTTGTAAAGGGAAAAGGGATGTCTCACAGTGGTAAACAAGGACTTGTCGCAACTTTTTTAACATGTGTTGTTGACAGGAAATATAAAATCACCTAATAATGCTCTTTAAATGATACATTTACATTTACATTTGATATGTCATCTTTGTTCTATTCTTAATAAAATGGAATTTTGAAACTTCCACATCATTGAATTTTATTTATATTTACAAATTGTACTTTGTCCCAACTTTTATGGAATCGGGTTTGAAGTTTACTAACATTATAGTTTAACTCATATGTACTACAGTCTGGGGCCAATAATGCAAAACAGTGCTGTAGCCTGTAACCTTCGTATATATCCTACCTTGGATCATAGACTTGCATCCTTTAATATCATGCTGCATTAAGCAGCTTTACCATGCCTGGTGCTTCCTAAAAAGGCCCTCAGTCACAGACTGTGAATTTGGTTTACTAGGCTTCCACAGGATGTCAACCTGAAGTTCAGCCCTAATGCAGCTCTTGCATGTGTAGCACTTGTGAAAACGACTAGCTGTCTACAAGCTAATATTGCTTCAGTTTCAGAATGACTGTAGGCTTATCATATTAAAGCTGATCCAGCAAAAAACTTATCTCTGTCAGACCCCGCCAGACTTCAGAGAGTCAGTCATCATGAAGTCTGTGTCAGTCACAGTGAAGAGTAATTGTTAAACAAGTGTACAATGTGCAGGTGATAAATTTCCTGGGTGGGGCAGCCAGGGTTCTTTTTATGTGATGTTTGCTTGTTCTAACAATGTTCATATAGGTTTTTTCTTGGTGCACCGGTTTCCTACCAAAGCCCAGAAACATGAATAGCATGATAGACAAACTGGAAATACCAAATTTTCCGCACAACAGACTTATGTAATATTAATGCAAACCTCGTATTAATTTTGGGTCCTTATACAAGGCCCATAACCCTCAACTCAAATGTATAATGAGATAAAAGTAATTCACTCTGAATAAGAACATCTCCCAAATGCCATTAATATATAAACGTATACTAAAATGATAATAAAATAATAATAAAATAACCAAACCAAAAAACACAAGGAAATACTTTATTCTATGCCACATTAACCACACCAATTCATTTATTAAAACCAGCAAGCTTGAAATGATATTTTATGTCAAATTATTTGTTCATATTTGGTGTTGAGATTATCTTAGAAAACAGTGCAGTTCTCTTCCACGTGCCACACAGATTATACAGACTGAGAGCAGGAACTTACATAAACACAAAGAGCATTGTCATATGCATCAATAACCATTAACTTACATGATTTATTAATTACATTGCCAAACAGCCATAATTGAATCACTAAAATATTAATAGCATTCAAATTATGCATCTTTTTTGTTTGATATTTACAGATTTTAAAGAATATACGTATATAAAAATGTAAAATAATAATGTTGATTCAAAGGAATGCTGAGTTTGAAATTTCGCCTGTGTTATCAATCATGTCTTGATGCATTAATTTTGCAATATTGAGAGTGAGGCAGAACCAGTCTAAATGTATACCTCAGTAGCATGGGCAGAGCTAGAGGGTGGCTTATGGTGTTTAAAACAAGGTTAAAATTAATTGCCATTTCTTCTCAATAATCTGTTCTGGAAAATCATTGCTTATAAATTTCAGGGAAAATATTGCCAGCTAAAACACTCAAGAGTTGTTGTTTTTTTTGTAGTCACATCGAGCAAGTCTGATACTAGTTACCCTATATTTCCAAAAGTATTCACTCACCTGTCTTTTTTGTATTGGTCTAAAGTAATATTCTAATTTTCTAATTTAATAAAAAAATATTAGTTGTCAGTTATAATCTTTAAATCAAAAGAAATAAACACTTGAAATATATTAGTCTGTGTGTAAAGAATATACAAATTTCACTTTTTAAATGGAATTATGAAAATAAATCAACTTTTTGATATTATAATTTTATGACCAGCACCTGTATAGGTTTTAATATGATGCCTGTCCACCATTTGCAGCTGGACAAGAAGGCCTGGCTCTTAGTCTCTGGTCTAATTCATCCAAAAGTTGTTATATCGAGTTAAGGTCAGGACTCTGAGCAGGCCAGTCAAGTTCATCCACTACAGACTCTGTAATCCATGTCTTTATGAACCTTGCTTGTGAACTGGTACACAGTCATGCTAGAAGAGGCGAGCTACAAAATGTTTCTAAAATGTTGGGAGCATGGAATTGTGCAAAATGTCTTGGTATGCTAAAGCATTCATATACCGATGGCCATTGAAGTGATTGGAACACCTGATTCTGATATTTTGGATGGGTGATTAATTCAGCTTCAGCAGCTCTTGCAACACAGATTAACAAACAAATGTGAATGGACCAGTGATGTCAGGAAAAAAGAATGCATTAATGCAATAAAAGATTGTGTTCTCATATACAGCAAAAGAAATGTTTTTTTATAGTCTATAAAACTGTGCAATACACTGAATAACACTACGGCTACGGATGATGCTTTTTTTTTCTGTTACCTAGGATGGTTTGTGCACATTTAACTAACCCTAACCCTAGGTTAGACAATGAAACTGAAACACCTGTCATTTTAGTGTGAGAGTTTCATGGCTAAATTGGACAAGCCTGGTGGCCAATCTTCATTAATTGCACATTGCACCAGTAAGATCAGAGTGTG
>JAOUQV010000040.1:7967196-7977812 GCA_028565295.1 Aspidoras spilotus
CCGATTGAGATGGTTTGGACATGTGCAGAGGAGGGACAGTGGATATATTGGTAGGAGGATGTTAGAAATGGAGCTGCTGAAAGGGAGAGGCTGAAAGGTATATAAATATATATATACACCCTAAATTTTCTAAAGTATTTGCTGACCCATTTATTTTGTATTTTGCGAAATTATCGGATTCAGGTGTTCCAATCACTTCCATGGCCACAGGTGTATGAATATTTCAGCATGCCAACACATTTTGAACAATTCCATGCTCCCAACTGGGAACAGTTTGGAGCCGGCTAGAAGTATTACCAAGTACACCAAGTATAATACACAATGTATTTTTCTATTCTGAGACAGAGTATGTATATTAAAAGCACAGATATTATGACTAAACATAATGTTTTTGTATTTTCTGACAGAAATTTTATAGTAATATGCAGATGTACTCTATGGATGGGGTAGATGGACTTTTTATACCTCTAACTTGCAAGGGGGAGATAACCATATGCTAAACATATACTACTGTATATTTCCAAAAGTATTCGTTCAGCTGCCTTGACTCCTATATAAGCTAATCCATAGGGTTAAATATGGCATCGGTCCACCCGTTGCAGCTATAACAGCTTTAATTCTTCTGGGAAAGTTGTCCACAAGGTTTAGGAGCGTGTTTTTTACCATTCTTCCAGAAGCGCATTTGTTAGATCACACACTAATTTATTCCAAAGATGTTCTATCAGGTTAAGGTCAGGACCTTGTGCAGGCCAGTCAAGTTCAGCCACACCAGACTCTGTGGACCTTGGTTTGTGCATTGGTGCACAGTCATTTTGGAAGAGGAAGGGGTCAGCACAAAATGTCTTGGTATGCTGAAACATTCATACACCTGTGGCCATGTAAGTGATTGGAACATCTGATTCTGATCATTTGGATAGGTGATCAAATACTTTTAGAAATATAGTGTGTGAATGAGCTAGCATCCAATTCCTGGTTAGAGTAACCCGACTGGAATATGGTAGTTAGGATGTCAAGGGAGTTGTGCATGTATTCAGCTAAACCAACCCTTTTGCTAAGCAGCTGCATGGTACCACAGGGCACTCCCTTTAATACCTGACTGTGAATTGAGGTCCCAGATCGTAGACACTGCCCACAAGCAGGGTATGGATGTGGAAGATATAACACAACAAGGTCTTAGCTGTTTCCTTAGCTGTGGGGAGCTTAGAGAGTGTTCCATAATGATTAAAAAAATGGGAGGGTGATAATTTAATAACAAAACCTATGGTGTGACCAGGGGTGATGTGGGATGGGCAAAAAAATGTGGAAGTCCTGCAGAGCAAAGATAGCAGAGGACGTAATTAACTTCTGAATGTAGATATAGATCTTTAAAGTAAATAAGCATTGCTGTGCTTAATGATTTAAACTATGGCTACTACATAATATTTCAGAAAAAGCATTACAATCAGCATGATTGCTCAATCACAGGTAATCCCTACAGTGTTGACTGCACATGTTTTCAATTATCACAAGGGAGAGCTAACTCCTGGACAGGGTTGGCACCTGAAACACCTCAGAATGCAGCTTTTTAGTTTCAGAGAAGGCACAGGGAGGACATTCCCCAAGAACTGGAACCCCTATAGGGCTTGCCTAACCTAATGTTTAAAATTTCTCAACTATTCAGGGGTCACATAGCCTTATAATTTTGATCTTAGTTAAGATAAGGATGTAACTAGAGAAAAAAAATAATGACATGGCCACTGAATTAAATTTCCAATGATAATATAACAATCCTGGAATTTTGAAAATACTACTTTTTTCCATCTTTATTTGGATGTTAAGGCATTGGCTAAGTGGCAAGAATGGTGCATCATTAGCCTCTCTCTTCCTCTTCCATTTTCGCCTAGGCTAGAAGAGGATAAATCACTGGGTTATTGCTCCTAGAGGCCTCATGAATCAGACAACCCTCCACAGTGGGAAATTAAAGGCTTTCTAATGGGCTGAGCTGCAGGAACATATTGCATTTGTGAACACAATAGCTACCTTTCACATACTGATTTGTGCATCTAGTTCTGCCTCACAAACCATGCTATTATGAATGCAACAAGTTGTCTCAACAAGATTGTCTGGGAAGAGCATGTGATAGTGCCCTCAGTCTGGCAAATCATCATTTATTGGGGAGAGGCTTGATGGGTTTTGATATTGTGCTTCTTATCAATGAAACCTTTACCATCAAATTTACTCAGTCAGCAGTAAATTTTTAAATATCGCTGTAAATGCCTCAACTTAAAATCCAATATCACAGCTACATTAAGGACCTGCATCTGTGCGGACTGTGGCCCAGCACATTACTTAATTTGTACTTCTGCTATGTTTCAGTATTGAATGTGCCTATTTTATCGTAGACCATGTTTTAACATTAGTGGGCGTTGCATGTATACTCAGATAAAACATAAACAGCATAAGATACATGATCTCACCTGTACCGTAGATGTAGATGGTCATAAATATTTATTATAAACTGTACTTGGTAAACATAACTAAAATTATAATCAACAAAGCAACAATTAGGGAATAATTAAAGTTCTTAGACACATTGTAAACATACCGTATCTTGAGACATATTTATCTTCAGAATTCATATGCACTGGGGATATGTATGGGCTGCCATATCAGAAATCATTTATGATAGAGATCAAACCTTTAGTTATACTGTATACCAGTTCAAATACAATCCAAAGTTACAGAAACAAAATACACATTAATATTTAGACTGTGAAACTGACTTTGAAAAAAAGAAAACATTGCATAAACAATATGAATAATTAAACATGAATCTAAAATGCGGCCAGTATTTAAAATGTAGATATAGATCTTTAGAGTAAATAAGCATTGCTGTGCCTACGACATAATATTTCAGAAAAAGCAGTCCAATCAGCATGATTGCTCAATCACAGGTAAACCCTACAGTGTTGACTGCACATGTTTCCAATTATCACAAGGGAAAGCTGACTGTCAGAGAAACACAAGTAAAAAGGAAATGACCCTTTGCATTTTCACGGATGCTGGAGTAAAAATATAGAAAAATATAGAAAAATCTATTAAGCATTAAAAATTCTATATACATTTTATAATTGCTGTTCATGTTGTTGAAAAGAACAAGAATTTCCAAGATTTACAAATAAAGTAAAAAAAAAAATTTAAATTCAATTTTATTTATAAAGCACTTTTAACAATTGACATTGTCCTAAAAAATCTTTACAGAAACAATTTATCCCAGATGAGTAATGGTGGCTAGGAAAAACTAGGTGGCTAGGAAAAGTAAGGAAGAAACATTTGGGGGAACCACACTCATAAGGGAACCCATCCTCATTTGGGTAATACAATATGTATAAATTAATAACAATAATATATAGCATTAAAAATAATAAAAATGAAAGTGAATGGGCAGTCAGAGGGAATCTCCTGTGATCTCCTGGTGTCTCCACTGTATTAGGTATAGCTCATCCAAAAGAGAGAGAGGATAGAAAAGAGTAAAGAGATAAATAAGAGAAAGGGAAAGAAAATAAAGAGAGTTAAATACTAATGGTCAATTGAAGCACAATTTGTGCAGAGAGCAACAAGAACTCTGGCAGACTTGCGCTATGACAGCATAACTAAAGGGTAGAACCAGAAGAGCACACAGACATGAGGCAGCTCTGGGACATAAAGCAGCCTGCCACTCAATCGTCAACAAACCTGAGTAATTATGTGAGAGTGGCCGTGCGACAGCATCCAAGCATCCCAGTATACCAAAACACTATGACCATGAACCAAATAGCTCTGAGCTCTGAAATATATGGGACTATGAAGCATATACCTGACTGAATATATGTTTTCAGCCTAGATTTTAATACTGAGATCCCAAACACTAACTGGAAGACTATTCCATAGATGTGGGGCTCTATAAGAGAATGATCTGCCCCTGATATAGCCCTCATCATACGAGGTATCAGCAAATAGCCTGCACGTTTTGATCAAAGTGGGCATGGATCATATGTAATTAGAAGATACTGTGGCACGAGAATGTTTACTGCTTGATAAGTGAGCAAAAGTATTTTATAGGCAATACAAAATTTGACTGGTATCCAGTGCAATATGGTTAATATACAGGGGTGATATTTTTATATTTTTATTTATGAACCTACAGTCAGAACAATCAGACAACAGTGCATTACAGTGATCCAACCTAGAGGTAACAAAAGCACTATAGAGCTATACATATACGTCTTTCTGTTGAGCAAGTAGAATCCTACATTAGACAAGAATGGGTTAACATTTCTATCTCTCAGCTTGAGCAACTTGTCTACTCAGTCCACAGACTGTTGTAAAGAGAAAAGGGGATGTTTCACAGTGGTAAACATGGCTTTGTCCCAACTTTTTTGAGAAGTGTTGTTGCCACGAAATTTAAAATCACATAATCTTTCTATTTAAATTATACATTTTCTCAGTTTAAACATTTTATATGTAATCTATGTTATATTCTGAATAAAATATGGAATTTTGAATCTTCCACATAATTGCATTCTGTTTTTATTTACAATTTGTTCTTTGTCTTTTTTTGGGATTGGGTTTGGAATTCGTAATATACATACAACATATTAACATTATCTGTTTACTTACAAAGTCGTATATATCCTCAAGATTTATTTGAACAGAACTACAATAGTGTGTAAGCTCTATTCACATAGTCAATACAACGTGTTAATTCTACTAATTCACTATTAAAACCAGATCTAATACCAGATCTGTTACCTGGATAGCTATATGTCACAATGCGCATACAAATTTTTCACACACGTGAAGAATGTGGTGAAGATGGGTAGTGGTAGATGGGCTTTCCTCAGCCTTCGTAGGAAGTAGACATGCTTCTGGGCTTTCTTATGCTGACTCGTCATTCTTTCTGATAGACCCATCAAAGTCGTGTCATCAGCAAACTTGATGTTGTGATTTTTGCTGTGCTTTGCTACACAGTCATGAGTCAGCAGGGTGAACAGCAGTGGACTGAGCACGCAGCCCTGGAGAGCTCCAGTATTCAGTGTGATGGTGCTGGAGGTGCTGCATCCAACCAGATGCCATAAATGTATGCAGAATTTCATGTGTAAGCCTAGTTTGTTCAATTTTTGCAAATATAGCATCAAGTATGGGTTTTGCTATGCCTATAAGTCCTTTCCAAGAACCTCCCATGTGAAAGACATGAGGAGGGTTAAATGACCAAATATGGAATTGGCCTTTGCTATTTACTGTTCGCAAACACGCACCTACTGCATAATTCTTTCACCTGGCAATCTCTTAAGGTACCTGGTCAGTAACATCTAAGTATTCAGATATTCTCAAGAGCTTGTAAAAAACTTTTTCATGAGTTTCACAGTTTATGTTTTTCTATTTCCTCAGCGGAAAATTTTCGAAGTAAGACTTTGCTTGCATTATGATTGGGGCAAAAAATCTAAAAGGATCATAGAGGCTATTATCACTTGATAACACCATTTTATGGGTTTGGCTTTGTTTGAAACCTAATATATGAAACTGTCAGATTGCAAATCCCAATAAAGTCCTAAACTTCTTTGGACTGGAATGGTTACATTTTTTTAGATCTTTTTTAGATCACAATCCTCAATGGAAAATCCTTCCATGGCCTGAAGATGCAGATTTGACTTAGCCAGCAGGTTTTGTGTTCTTTTGAGCAAATCAATTACTTACTCCTGCATTCCGACTGATATAAGACCGTCATCAACATAAAAGTGTCTTTCAACAAAATGACTTGCAGTGAAAGTGATGCATTTTTGCCACTATGTTTTGCACACATCGGAATTTGTCCTCCGCATTTAACCCATCTGTGCAGTGAAACACACATATACACACACAATGGTGAAGTAAGCAACTAGGGGTTAGGTGCCTTGCCCAAGGGCACTTCAGCCATGACTTGGCATTACTGTGAATCAAACCGGGGACCCTCCGTTCACAAGGCTGGTTCCTTAACCACAAGCCTACGACTGCCCCAGCATATGCTCTGCATATACTGCATCAGTATATGCTCTTTTTAGCATTTTTTCGCAGCTGGTCTCATGCAGTAAATAACTACTTCGGGTGAAGGACTATTCCTGAACACATAAACTTTTATTCTGTATTCGATTATGTCTTTGCAGAAATCATTATCTTTGAACTATTAAAATTTCAGTTATTCTCAGTGATCTTCTCGCACGATGAAACAATAAAATATTTGCTGTATATCTACTGTTAAATCTGCTGTTTAGACCAGGTCCACTAAGTAATACCTGGTTTAAAGAAATCTTATTGTATTCTGCACTGAAATTGAAAACTACTCGCATCTGACCTGGTTTTGAGGATGATATACTCCAAATGAAGTTAGATACCATCATGCATTTTTTTTTGTTAAAGTCTGAGTGAGTTCTACTTGATCATTGTCCCACATTTTTTGCATGAATTAAATGAAATTCTCTTTCATTTTCATTTTCTTCAAGGTCTTTTTCAGTGAAGAGAGTTAACAAATAAAAACTTGCACTTGAATGAACACTTTACTGGCCAGATCTTTATGAAATCTGTAAACTGAAAGTACAAAGAAAAATAGAATAATATTAAACATATTAATTATTATTAATTCTTAACATAAATACAAGATGTTACTGTTCACTTACAAGACGTATGTTTTCTCAGATTGTATGGACAGAACTATGTAAGAATATGAGCTCTGCCATTATATGTGAACTCTGCCGATCACAGGACATTAATAGCTAGTAATTCTAAAGCTCACTATTTAAACCATTTTAAAGCTTTTATGTCACAATGTCTAGATATTTATATGTTATAATACACTCCAAAATTACCAAAACATCCATAGCTTTAGACTAACACATTCCAATAAAATAACACAATAATTACGCCCTTAAGGCACAACAGGTACAACACATCTGTTCTCCTCATTTTTAGAGACTTTGTTTTCCATTATTGTCAAGAAAAATGTATTGTTGATCGACAAATTCTGTTTGTTATCGCATTTGTTTCAACAAACAAGTTTTTCCCAAGTGATCCATATTGAAATCTGAATCTCCTACTCCTTTCTGCTTTTCTTTAGCGCAGATTGCATTAGAGCTTGGTTCGAAATAGGAAGTTCGAACCTTGCTTAGTATGTGTATTTTGTGAACATTAATTACAGACAGTTTGCGTTCTGGCTCTAAGCACACATCCAATCTATAATCCCGAGGCAAAAGGTTCATTCTTTAGGCTTCTTATCTGTTTGCGTGCTTTATTGACACAAATTATGTTTCTCCCTAATAATAAAAGGATTGGTATGTAATGATTGTTCAGATAAATTTCATTTTCAATTGAATGTAGATTGAGGATAATACTTTGGAATCTCTGGGGATGGAGTTTCCTATCTATCATTTGGAGACAAATGGGAAACAGGTGATGTTATATATCGCACTAGTACTAAGCTCACTATGAGACTCAGTATTGGTGGCAATCTGGGATTTTTTGCACCCTAGTTTCATCCTCAGGTACTTTAGTTATTATGACATAAATGTAATATCATGGGTTGTTTCAATAAAGAAAATAAGTTAACATTGCACTTATCTACAATTGACTAACTTAAACTGGATGCTTAAAATATTCATAATTAATACAGAAAGAAAAAAACAGGCATTGTTAGACTATGGGCAGACTATGTTTAATTCATTTCGGAACTGATTCTGATGGAATGTTGTACACTTCCACACACCTTTACTAAAAGCTATGGCTTTTTTATAAAATAATGTGCTCTGCTGTAGAGAGCATGCACACTCATGCATTATGGATATCTCATTGTGCATTTTGAAAAGAGAGAAAAAGGAAACTGCTTAATTGGGCCTGACCAGGGAAAATATTAAACCCACACCATACTCATCCTGAACTGACTGCTTTTACCCACATTAACATGTCTGTTATGATCACTATCTGCATGTCTCACACCTAAAGCCAACACTTATTGCTTCAGCAGATGGTAAAAGGGGTGTGAAGAATTGTACAATTGCTGAGCTGAAACTAAAGCCTCACACTCTGCTTGAGTGACCAAAGTGAAACCATATAACTAAAAGAAATGTAATTTTCAATTGTGTCGATACATTAGATAGACACGGTAGAGAGAAAGTGAAGCTATGTATTATGTAAACAATTTAGGGCGGCACAGTGGCGCAGAGAAAAGTGCTGTGGCCTCAAAGCAAGAAGATCCCGGGTTCAAACCCAAGGTGGAGCGGCTCAGAAAATTTCTGTGTGGACTTTGCATGTTCTCCCTGTGTTCGCGTGGGTTTTCTCCCTGGGTACTCTGGTTTCCTCCCACATTCCAAAGACATGCACGATAGGTTAATTGATGTATAAAAATTGCCTGTTGGTGTGTGAATGTGTGTGTGCTCCATTCTTCCAGAAGTGCATTTGTGAGGTCACACAATGATGTTAGACGAGATGGCCCTGCTCTTAGTCTCCGCTCTAATTCATCCCAAAGAGGTTCTATCGGGTTAAGGTCAGGACTCTGTACAGGCCAGCCATGTTCATCCACACCAGACTCTGTCATCTATGTCTTTATAGACCTTGCTTTGTGCGCTGATGCACAGTCATCTTGGAAGAGAAAGTGGTCAGCTCCAAACTGTTCCCACAAAGTTGGGATCATGGAATTGTCCAAAATGTCCTGCTATGCTTTAGCATTTATACACCTGTGTCCATGGAGGTCATTGGAACACCTGATTATGATCATTTGGATAAGTGAGCAATACTTTTGAAAATATAGTGTATTTAACATTTACCTCTGATAGATCATATTTAAAAATAATGCTGCATTGAACAACTCTCCAAAACACTGTTCCATCTAAATCCAATCCATATTGATTTTCTGGATGTCAATGGATAAAAATTCCAAACTCACAAAATGTGAGTCTCCAAATTCTACAAAACATTCATGTTCATTACTTTCTAAAGATAATGTAAAGATAGAAGAAACACAAGCCTCGCCATGTATTAACCCACAAGTTAAAGGTTAGGATTGTGTGTTAGAATTTTTTAAATAAGAAATTGTTGACCTTGTTGAATTGTTTAATAAGAAACACCTTGACCTCACATTACTGGCAATAACAGCCTGTTTCTTTTGCTGGGTGACTCTCATTTAAGAGTAGACCGCAGATTTTGTTTCTTTAATGTGTTGTGTGCATTGCTTCATAGCAGGTGTTTGCAGTCATATTTTGGGACATCACAAGAAAATGTTAAAGCATTAAAAATTGTTATAACACCTCTAGATTCCCCCATTCCCCCATTTCATTTCTGAAACACGAGAATCATATTTAATACATGTGCACAGCATTTATCTTTCTTTCCTACTGGGCTTTTGTTCACTTGGGAATGTTTGTGTGTCTACAAGTAAAGTGCTTATAAAAATGCTTATATATTATAAGAAATCATTCATTTAAAAGGATCGTTGTGTATTTACTTATTTATACTGCATTTTATTTTAACATCTATCAGTGTTGTTCATATGTATTTTTTTGGAGCAAAGGGCAAGCAATGCATGCTCTTATTTTAGAATTTTTGAATGTTGAAATTATATTCTGTCAGTGTATGGCATAGACAAGACGCAAGAAAAGACATGTTGAAGACTAGGCTGACACTACATGCAGTCAAGCGCATTTTCACAAAATGAAATTACTTTCTGACAGTAGTGCTGCATGCTTTTGAAGCTACTTGCATGTGCTGAATCGTACATTTCCCTTGCTTATTAATTTTTTTGCCTAACATCAGAATTTTTCTCATAAATGTAATCAATTATAGAGAGTTGGCATTTAAGGGAAACTTTCACCTTCAGGTTATCCTATCTGCCAGACTATGGAACACTATTGTAATTATACACAAAAAAAAGCTTTTTGTAAAAAGCTCATGACGTGAAGACCGTTAGCACCCCACCATTCTAGCATAGGAAGCGAAAACCATTAGCACATTACTTGGACCTGGCTACCCGTCTTTTTCTGCGGTCATTATTGAGTGACCAACACGGTGTCAATACAGTGCTGACACATTTTGTCTAGTGTGTCAATATACTCCTTGAGGTATCATCATCCCATCACTAGGCTTTATAGCTGTATTTGTTAATACTGTATTCTATTTCTTACTATAACAGTTGTTACATATTTTTAGCACACACTTTATTTGTGCCTAACATAGCAGCTACTTAATCTTCCAGACTAATAACTTTACAGAGTGCCAAAAAAACGTAAACAATAAGCGTTAATAGTATTATTATTTTTATTATTATCATTATTATTAGTAGTAGTAATAGTAGTAGTAGTAGCAGTAGTAGTACTAGTAGTAGTAGAAGTAGTAGTAGCATTGTTGTTAGTATCCTTCCTCTTATTATTATTATTATTTTTATAATTATTACTATTGTTATTATTTTATTAATCCAGGAAGGGAAATTTTTTATCTTTATCTGGGGATGCAGTGAGCACACACAAATACCAAGAGCAGGTGAAAGCCCCCATATGGTTCCACTTTAGCCATGAATGTTTCCTGCAGTCCTGCATCTCTGACCATAAGACCATTTCTGCCTCACATGTGCATTAGTT
>JAOUQV010000040.1:7997013-8015901 GCA_028565295.1 Aspidoras spilotus
GGAGAAGTGGTCACAAAGGTGCAGGAATTCAGATACTTAGGATCAACTCTCCAAGCAGATGGGAAGTGTGGAAAAGATGTGAAGAAGAGAGTACAGAGTATTACACCCTGGCGGTCAGCTTTTAGTAGGGGTTCAAGTCTGCTGGGAATGTCCTGTGGACTTAAATACTCTCACCACTTCACACACATTTGAACTAGTGTAAGTGTCATAATTATATCCTGTATTTTGTTTCTGTAAAGCTGCTTTGTGACAATGTTCCATTGTTAGAAGAAAAATATGAATAAATTTTAACTTGATTAGTACATTCTATTCCGTCCTTTTAGGGATTGTATTATATCTAGTCTTTGTTAAAGTCCCTGTTTGAACTAATAACCATTTTTATTACAAATGACTGTTCCACCCATATGTTCTAATTCCTGTGAGGAGCCCACACTATTTAGAATGACCTGTTATTGCAGAGAATGGCTATATAGACTTATTTCCTGTGTTCCCACCATCACTATTACACATATTTATAGAATTTTCATAGAGACTAAGTTTAAATTATTATCACTTAAATAATGATTGAATAATTAATATTTTTTCTTATAGCTGTCACTATAAGGCTTGGTAATTATGGCTAAAAATTAACATATACAAATACAATATGCACTTCTGTAATAAAACTGACTCTGTCACTGACTAGTGTATCTGCCAAAACATTTTCTAATACAGGTGCAGCTATTTAAGTACTTTTTAAAATACAGTTTACTATATAGGTTCTCATGGTTGAAATTTTGTACACACTCAGTATGTGCACTAAACCTGATAAAGTAAATATTTTTAAGTCTAATAGTATAGAGTATTTATGAATTTCTCCTGTTAGGTCATAAGATTTGCTTTATAGTCTTTTCATATTGAACATTTCTTTTATTATTTTAATGATTCCAAAACTGTAAAAGTTATAACTATATAAAAGTGTGTGTCATTACAGAATTACTACGATGCCATAAGAGAAACATATAGAGCATGCAAAGTAAAAAGTCTGCTTCTGCAGACTTAGTACCCGTAGTACCTGAGGCAAGCTTAAATCTGAGTGAAGGATTACGATAGTTCATCATTTATCTCCCCTAGGGCTGAGAAACACCATTCTTTCAACTTCAAATGCCGTTTGTTCTGCCCCAGTGTCTCAAGTGCTAAAAAATTGTCACCGGATCAATTTGATTGACTCAGATCCAATTTGCTCAACTGCTTGTGGCAGCCAATTAAATTGAGCTATTTTAGCTGTAGCAATTTTTATCATGGCAGGTCTACCAAAGTCCCTGTGCACTGTCATGTGCCAAAGGAGTCTTCTCTACATGTGCAATAAAGAATAATGAGAAATATTCTCCTTCTGTGTTTACTCCTTCTGCATTCACATGGATGTTGTAATCTTGGTAACATTAAAAAGTAAATTTAACTTAGACACACAATATCAATTCAAATGTAAATATTTAGGGATGCACTGAAAAAAATATGTTATCTATGTAATAATTTTAAGTTTTTAAAGATGACACTGTTTCCTTTCAGGTATCACTTTGAAAGTAATAACAGCAGTGAACATCATTGATTAAAATCTAATATCTAATGATGGCTTAAATACACTATTAAATCTTGTCTGAATGATAAAGTCAGAAGATTTGGTCAGAAAATACTGTTTCAAATGCATTTTATTCTATTAGACAGCTGCATTTTGTAATTTCCTGTCCTTAATATATTTTTTTAATTTTTAATTTTGGCAATGCCAATGGCTATGTGTGGATTATGCCGTGGGCATGGCTGGATTTCCTAGCAGGCAGTATGCCAGACTTTAGTTAATGTTTCCTATTTTGTTTTTATCTGTTTATTAATGTTTTACTGTGTTAATAATAGTACGATTAATGTTAGTTTAATGTTTATTATTAAAAGTTTGTTTACTATTTTAGAGGAAACTTAGGGTTTTAACAGGGTTAGGGTGGTTTCATGGGTTTTAGATATTGCAGTCTTGAGCTGTGTGTGTATGTGTGTGAGTGTGTGTGTGTGTGCGTTTGTTGGTTTGCTTCATTAAAAAGAGGATTATGACCAGACACTTTGTTGAAAAATACCTGGGAAATTGAACATTTGTTTGGGGGTTTGGGGGTAAACCAGTCCAGCACAAATTTTGTGCGAAGTCGATAAAGGACGCATGCATCCTGAGTTTAGACTTCCTGAAAAGTTACTGTTATTGACAAGGGGGAATTATTCATCTGAAAAGGTCACTGGTTAGTGTGTGCTGCGGAGAGGCTTAGCAGGCAACCTGGGGTGAACTGTAGGAGCGTAGCAGCTTACGATTAACCTC
The DNA here is from genome assembly GCA_028565295.1 of Aspidoras spilotus. NCBI lineage: Eukaryota > Metazoa > Chordata > Actinopteri > Siluriformes > Callichthyidae > Aspidoras > Aspidoras spilotus. Next base: position 7,999,349 of record JAOUQV010000040.1, read on the forward strand.
GGAGCAGAAACAACGCTTGTGGGATTTACTTACATGTTTTGCCGATGCTTTCACGGTTTCGGACCGGGACTGTATGAGAACGGCACTGCCGCAGCAAGACATCAGCACGCGCAACACTTCCCCCATTCGCTTTTGACGTCACCGGCACCTGGCTGCGGAACAGCAGATCTGAGAAATGGCAACGGACAGATTTACTGAACCTTCCTGCAGTCCATGAACATCACCTGTAGTTCTATCTAGAAGAATGATGGCATTTGGAGTTTCTGTGTAGATTATTGTAGAATAAACGCTGTTAGTAAAATTGACTCTTACCCACTCCTGCAAATCGATGATGTGCTCGATAGACTGTCTGGTTTCTTGTGGTCCAGTTTGCTTGACCTCCGTAGTGGTTATTGACACATTCCATTGTCCTCGAAGGAGAAAATGACATTCACCATTCGAACTGAACTCTGGCATTTCAGTTATCCTGTTTGAACTTTGTAATGCATTAGCGACGTTTGAAAGTCTGATGGACCAAACTCTGTCTGATTTTCCTCATGATAAATTAATTGTTTACCTGCACAATGTTTTAGCTCATGCCGATGATTTTTACAGATTATTTTAATGCATGTCCATCTTAATCAAATTCATTGGCCATGAAGATTTAACTATTTTTTATGGCTTTTTGACTAAATTTTGATATTAAAGATATGATTTATTTTTCTATAATGTGTGATTCTCTCTTCCACAGAAGTTGACCTTTTCTTTTATGCCTCTATGCCTCTATGCACATATTTACCTATAACCGATATATTAGCTATGTTAGCAAAATTAGGATGTGTTAACCTTTAGACAAAGCATAGATTAATTCTGTCATTTGTTTCTTTTTTATATTACTTTATAATAATCACACTAAATAAGTTGTAACATATATAAGAAACTACTGACATTAATTATCTGATGAGTGTTAGAAAATGGTCACATACATGGTACCATGCTGCCCTTATGAAAATGAAACATACAGCACATTCTTGGAACCACTGAATAGACACACTGATTGACCAATAAAGACAACACCCAAAGTCATGTAAAAAGTCAATCAAAGAGCATGTAAAAAAAAATATATTTTTTTAAGAAGCCATATTTAAGTCAGAGAGCAGCCAAGATAAATTAAATAACCTGTCTTACTTGTTGACCTACTGTAATTTTAACTGTAACAATGCAAGTCACTGCCTTTGGTTAATGAGATCGGTTCAAATAAGTAATGCCTAAATGAGACTAAATATTGGTGCCTATGACTAAAGAAACAAAAAAAAACATAGGTGGTGTTCCATTAATATATTCATATATATCTGTTGAATATTAATGCTTTACCATGTTTCCCCTCCATGCATTTCTGGGAGCGCAGTGTATTTACTTATTACAGGAATATAATTTTCGCATTGTACACCGAGCCGGCCGGAAGCATGAGAATGTGGGTGAAATTTCTCACTGGCCTTGTGAGGATTTGCCAGTATTGTGCGCACGCCGAGGAGTGAGTTACAGAAACAGGCCGGTGCGCTGCGGTGACAGTTGAAAATAGTGCTGATTGGAGACTGAAATTTACGTCCCGCGTACCAACTTACATTGTGGCGGTTGCAACAAAACTTTTACTGGCCAGGTTGCAACATTGATGTGGACTTGTTTGTTCATTGCACAGCAAAAAAGGAGCTGACACAACAAACACACATGCCCCTTATACCACAGCAGGCCCGAAGGTTAATGGAGCAAATCGCGCTGGATGTGTTGGAACCATTTTCAGTAACAGATGAGGGAAATCTGTATGTTCTTACTGCAATTAATTATTTCACCAAGTGGCCGGAGGGACATGCGGTGCCGGATCAAAGCACAGCTACCATGTCGGAGTGACTGGTGAAGGAGTTCTTCTGCCATTTCGGTACACAGCAATCAAGGGTGGATTTTCGGAGGTGGCAGAATTTCGGAGGTGATGCAGGAGGTTCAGACTCAGACTCAGAATACATGAGACCCAGACAACATCACTACATCCACAGTGTGACGGGCTGGTGGAGCAGATTATCCACATTCTGAAGACGTAGCTTGTTGTCACAGTGGAAAATCAGTGAGGAAAAACATCTGCGCATTGTGCACCTCACCATTCTGGTGTCCAAGAGACTACTGGATTTACACTGGCTGATTCTCAGAAGAGAACTGCGCACACATGGGCAGTTGGTGTTTGGGGTATAACCGGATGGGGATTGGGGGCACCGGAGTATGTAATCAAAATGTTGGCACGCAGGCACCAGGGGGCACAATATCTCACGGAGGAACCAAACAGATGCCACCCCACTTCCCAGAACTTTGTTTTAGGAGGTGACACCGGGACAGCTGACTTCTGAGGGGGGATGTGGGTCATCAGCCATGTGTAGAATAGTGTGAGGCCATGGCCGTACTTCCCTACAGGCAGTGCACCAGACTTTGATTAATGTTTTCTTGTTCCATTTTGTGTTTATTCGTTTTTTATTAATTAATGTTTTAATGTTAGTTTAATGTTAGTTTAATGTTTATTAGTTATTTTATGTTGTTTACCATTATAGGGAGAACTAGGGGATTTAATGGTCTTAAGGTGGTTTCAGGGGTTTTAAATATGGCAGTCTTGTGCTGTGTGTGTATGTTGGTTTGCTTCAATAAAAAGAGCAATTTCTGCATTCTGTGTTTCCATGTCTTTAGTGTAATAAGGTATGATAAGGTAAATAATTATGTAGTTCTGTTCCTTTTTTCTCAGTCACTACTTGTTTGGTGTTTTGGTAAAAAGAGCTTAAAGTTTTAGTTATGCCCAAAGATTATGTATGGTGAAATATAAAAAATAATTTTTTTAACTTTTTATTGAAAAACACAACTGGTTTAAGCAAAGACTTAATATTTACAGTGTTGCCTAAAGACTTCTAAAATTTGCCATTGCATGCTGGATAGCATCTTCTGGGCAAAATCTAGTTTCTAGTTCAAAGTTTCTAGTTTTCGTTTGCCCAATGTAAAAATCTATTACCCCCTGTTTTTACATGGTAAAACAAAGTTTCTAGGTAGAATTTTTCTAAGTACTTACTTATGACTATCTCATATAACATTATTATATGTATATATGAGAAATATACTTTATGTCCCCGTGAAAAAAAACTGTAAAAATCACCCTAGTGTGTGTGTGTGTTTGCGCTCGTAAACATGCCCCATGGAGCGGTATTTAGACAACATAATAACATAACAACTCTCTTAATTCTCTTTTCCTTTCTCTCTCGTCTCCCTTTTTTCTTTTCTATTATCTCTCTCTTCTTTGATCTTTTTTGTGAGCTACACCTAATACGGCAGAGACACCAGGAGATATCAGCAACCCTGCGCCTGCCGGATTCCCACCAACTGCCCATATCTCAACATCACTACCATCAATTTAATTATTATTATTGTTAAATTGTTAAATTGTTAAATTAGTCTGCATACTCTCAGGATTTCTTCCTTACTTTATATTTATGTATAAAGCTGTAAATTATCTCGCTCAACAATATTTAAGTCAACTATTAATATTTTATGATTTACCACACCTACTACATTTAAAAGGTTCAGGCTGCTTGCAGGATCCTACAATAATAAAAGTTACAGTGGACGGCAGAGATTTTTTTTACGAAGCTCCCAGTTATGGAGCAGTCTTTCAATTATTGTTTAGGACTTCCCGGGCGAAGTCAAAATCCTTGTCATTTTTGCACACTCTTCTCATGGCAAGAGACGGAGTTTGACAAGATAAACAGCTCAGAGCTGCACCGTGCCGGGAATGCGAAAGTAGGCATGTCAGAAGAAGTATGTGCTTCACTGCTAACATTAAACCATACCTCGGACAGAGAGTGGGAGATGGAGAAACACAATCTTTATTATTTCTAATTAAATTAAACAATTTGGATCATAAAAAACTAGTTCACTTAGATACTGCGGGAAAAGTACATGGTGTAATTGAACGACCATTAACAGATAAGAAATTATCAGAAACTTTACTTCTAGCTGCTGTGGTTCTAATACCAGTACTCCAGTTTTACAGTATTAAGTAAAAGAAAATTGCTTAACATCCACTGTATTATGTCCAGGATTTCCATCATCAGCATAACAGTGAAAGTTGATATGCTTGCAGATAATATTACACAGAGGTAGCATATATAGAGAAAATATCAATGGGTTTTAGACCCAAGAACCTTGTGGAACAGCAAACTTCACCCTACTGTGCATAGAATAGTTGCCATTTACATCTACAAACTGATAACGGTCAGACAATTAAGACCTGAACCAGGACAGGATAACAGTCACAGCTCATAAAATCATCATTGTTCAATTATACATTGTGCATGGTTGTTAAATAATAAGACATGATACAGAAACCGGAAAACAAAATCTAACAGCGAATATGCCGTGAACCAATAACATAAACACTACACAAAAATAAAAACTGAAACTAGGAAATAACGAGCAAAGTATTAAGTTATTAGGCACAAGAAAGACAAAAAAATACTTGACTTACTAGAGTCTATAGTTAAATTTTCACCTCCACACAAGTTACAATTTACAAGTTACAATTTATACAATGATCTTTGCTGGCATATTAAAAACCCACCAATAAAATACCAGTGCGCTATTTAAAGCCTCATTGCACAGACCTGTGCTGGTAAATGTAGAAACGGGTCTTCTCTTTTTGAGGAAATTAATGTTTGACAAATTCCTTATCAAGCCAGGATTACTTGTTTAGAACAACCCCCTTTAAAATCCTCATAGACCTCAATAGTAAATTTCTGAAAAATAATCACTGAGCTTTTTGAATGTCCATATTTTTGAAACTGTCATAACTCAATCTACACATATTTTACATCAAAACAAAGCCTAGTTGTTCAGGAGGTAAGCCAGAGGGGAAAAACTGGGGTTTTAATTAAAAACTGCAATAGAAATGAATGGGAGATAGTTTGTAAAAAAATCCTAAATTCACCACACAAACATCCTAAAAAGCGATATAATTTGACCTATAAAAACCATTAGGAATTAATGGTTCCAGTGGGGCTTTGTACAGCCTTCGTCACTGGGGAGGTCTTTTTGTAGTCATGGTAAAAGTAACATGGAAGTGGTGGCACTGATCATGTATTAATGGTGCCAGTGGGGCTTCATACCGCCTTAGCCAACAGAGAGAGCATTTTGTAGGTTGTGGATGGTGGGTGGCTTGGCGGGAGTAGGTCTTCACCGTTAAGCCTTGTGGAGCTGTCCACAGCACCTTCTACATGAAAACCCTTTAAGGTTTGTACCGATCTGCCTAAACATCTCAGGTATGCAATTAATTAATAAGGGATTGTACAATCTAGTCCTATAATAGAACTGATGAATTGGCATGCGTCATTACTATTAATAATCGTAATCAATTATGTGCTTTAATTATGAGACACTATTTCATATTAAGACATAATAAAACTAGCTTCAAATCGTATGTCATTTTACAAAATTGAAAGTGAACAGGAACAACATTTTTTTTTTGCCTGATGCAACCCTCACCGTTTCAGGCTTAGGACCGGACAATTAAACTTTTTCCTAACATGCATGTCTTTGACCTGCGGGAGGAAACCGGAGCACCCGGAGAAAACCCACGCAAACAAGGGGAGAACATGCAAACTCCACACAGAATTTCCTAGGTCACCCCACCCAGGGATCAAACCTGGGTCCTCTTGCTGTGAAGCCACAGTCCTATCCACTGCGCCACTGTGCGTCCCTGAACAGGAACAACATTACTGAGTCAAATTAAATCTCGGATAAGAGGCTAGCATACAATAGTATATGTGTTAGTTTTATTTTTTTTTGTTAATCTTGTTACAAAAACATTTTTGCTTATGGAACAGACACAACCAAAATATGGTAAATAATGTGTGGCAATTGTCTACTAGTAGACAATTGTTTTAGCATAGTTGACTCCCCTCTGACCTTGGCTCTGGATTTTTACCAATTCAACTAGGCCTGTTCCAATAGTATGTGCTCTACTGTGAGAAATGAGATCAGCACCTTAGATTAGGATAGATGGTACATGAATATACAGGTACATCTCGATAAATTAGAATATCATCAAAAAGTAAATTTATTTCAGTAATTCAATAAAAAAGTGAAACACATGCACATTTCTGTTAATGATGAGGATTATGGCTTCAGGCCAATGAAAAAATTACTGCTTCAATATGGTGTGGTATGGAGACAATCAGCCTGTGGCACTGCTGAGGTGGAAGCCCAGGTTGCTTTAATAGCAGCCTTCAGCTCGTCTGCATTGTACATTTTTTTCTTCCACTCAACTTTCCATTATTATTCTTTAGCAGATTCTTTAGCAATGATCTTTTGTGGCCTAACCTCCTTTTGAAGTGTGACAATGACTTCCAATGTATTCTCCATGATTGTGTATCCTACTGAACCAGACTAAATGACCATTTTAAACACTTACGAACCATTGCAGTGTTTTGTGTTAAATATTCAAATTTTCTGAGATAATGATTTGGGTTTTCATTGGCTGTGAGACATAATCATCAACAATAACAGACATCAACACTAAAATATATCACTGTGTTTGTAATGAAGCTATATAATATACTGTATGTGTTTCACTGTTTGTATTAAATTACTTAAATAAATTAACTTTTTGATGATATTCTAACTTATTGAGATGAATCCGTACAGTATATAATTTTTCCTAGGAAAATTATATCGCATGATTTATACTTTTTTCTGTACACCTATGCACAATTGCAGTGTATCTACTTAATATATGTCACAGTTATCCTTGTACTGACTTTAATCCTACAGGACACATTGAGTGCTAATGTTTCACAGCATTAAATCAATAAGCAATGGATTATAATGGCTTAAATCTATTAACCATTCAAGAAAAACATCTTAGTCAAAGTTGACATCTGTTCTGCTCTTGATTTCAGTTACAGTGTAATTTTTCAAACAGCAACATGTGATGTAACTACTTGATTGGGGAAGTATTAAGCAGAAGTAATTTAAAGTAACTGTCCATTAGAGAGCAGGTATCTTTATATAAAAAAAACACTGGACAGGAACAACAAATGAGTGAAGTGGAAGAGAAACAATGTTTTGTTGGTTTACTTTGTGTACATTCTGCATAATGTCTCTTGGTTTAGAAAAAGATTTGCCATGTTGTCTCTAATATGATTATATACTTATTTATATACTATTTACTTCTAAACTGTATAATGTTGATATAACATTTTAAAAAATGGAATCTATATTTTTCCAGTTTAAAATGTTTTTCATTTGTTTAAATGTCATTGGTAACACTTTTTAATACGGGTACATAACTAAGCATTTACTAAGCTATAGAAAATACTTAAATAACAGTGAATTAATACATGCACAAATAGTTAGCACACCGGGAAATAATGAAACATTAACATTAATACCTTCATGAGTCACATATAAATAACTTTTTATAAAGTAAGGTGTTAAGTATTAACATCTTTTTAATAATTGTAGTAATTAATTTTTGCTTACTCATCCTAATTATCAGAATCAGGTGTTCCAATCATTTCCATGGCCATAGATGTATGAATGCTTCAGCAAACCAAGACAATTTCATGCTTCCAACTTTGTGGGAACAATTTGGAGCTGGCCCCTTCCTCTTCCAACATGACAGAAGGTCCAGAAAGACATGGATGACAGAGTCTGGTGTGGATGAATTTATGACTTGACTGGTCAGAAATTCCCATAAACCTTGTGGACAGCCTTTACAGATGAGTGGCAAAATGTTTCACTTTCTTTCTTTTCTTTCATTCTTTCCTAGGGCTCACTCATGTCTTTGTCATGTAGTTATGCTGTCATAGCAGTATTTTGAGTTCCTTCTTGCCTTTAGCACAACTTGTGTTTGGATTATTCATTAGATAATGGATCATATCCGACTGTCTAACTCCCTTCTTTCCCTTTCTCCTTTCCTCTCTTTTCACTTTTTTATCCTCTCTCTCTTTTGAATAGCTACACATAATACGGTAGAGGCAGCAGGAGATGTAAGCGACCCTCCAGCGCCTGCTGGATTTCCTCTGACTATCCCTTTACTTTGATTATTATTATTCTAAATGCTATATATTATTGTTAATTATAGAATTGTGTATTATATGTATATGTTATGTATATATAATATATTATTGTTATAAATTATTGTTAGTTATAGAACTACGTGTTAAATGTATACAGATTATGTCGTTTCTCCCAAATGAGGATAGGTTCCCTTATGAGTCTGGTTCCTCTCAAGATTTCTTCTATACTTCTTCAGGGAGTTTTTCCTTGCCATCGTTTCTCCTCTTCTAGTGTAATGAACCTAATGGTGTTCACTGGGTGACAGGCACAGAGGAATAAACCACCAAAGGCCCCTCTTGTTCTGCCCACATGTCTTCTCAGTCTGCTATCTCCTGTATGTGCCATCCACCCACAAGGATAGCCAGCTAATTTAGGCATGCACAATGACAGTCATGAAATACGCTTCATTATTTCCTGGTGTGCTAACTATTAAATGTTTAAACCAGTGTTTAAGAAAGTGACATACAAAAGCTGATTAAAGAAAATTTATACTTAATAATAAATTAATTAATAACTTCTTTTTTGCTACAGCTAGACAAATCAGACAAGCCTTAACTGGGCCTGATATTACATTTCATAAAGACTGAATTTAAGGTCATGAGCATAAAATGAAATTGCAGTACAGACTGCTGGCGTTCATTTGTTAAGGTGCTTATAGCACTTAATATTTAAAATCCAATGATAAAAAATATGAACTATAAACTATACAATATGCCACTGTCCAAGTGTTTATAGGCAAAATAATATGTTTAGACAGTCAAATTTCCCATGGTGAGAATTTGGGGATTACAGAGAAAAAAGAAAATGATGTAGTTTTGAACATGTAACATAAATAGCCTATGTATTTAAACCTCCAGCTACAAGTGATAAATTATTTCCACCATACCGGGCGGCACAGTGGCACAGTGGATAATATTGTGGTTTGATCCCTGGATGGGGTGATCTGGGAATTTCTGTGGGAATTGCATTTTCTCCCCGTGTTTGCTTGGGTTTACTCCGGTTTCTTCCCACAGTCCAAAGACATGCATGTTAGGTAAATTGGAGATGCTGAAATGATTCGTTTATGTAAATTACTTGAGTATAAGATGTGAAAGTTGTGTATGAATATAAACTTGTTCCTGTAATAAATATAGCTATCAATGTCGAAGACAATGCTAATAAACCAAAAAAAACAAAAACAAAATAAAAAAATGTACGACATACCTGCTACTGTCAGTCTGTCTACATATTCCAGTCTGTTGTAATTCACATGGCATGTTTTAGTAAATACATTAGGTACAATAGATGGCTAGGGATATGACTCTGTGTGCCCCTGCAGTAATACAGTTTGACTAAAGCGCATTTGGCACAGTTCTAGTGTAATGAACCTAATGGTGTTCACTGGGTGACAGGCACAGAGGAATAAACCACCAAAGGCCCCTCTTGTTCTGCCCACATGTCTTCTCAGTCTGCTCAATCTCCTGTATGTGCCATCCACCCACAAGGATAGCCAGCTAATTTAGGCATGCACAATGACAGTCATGAAATGATGGGTAGACCTTTTCAATAGTCAGTAAACCCATCAGATATCTCTGGAAATAGAAAATGCTGGTATCAGTTAATTAATGTAAATTTATAGTAAAAAGTGTTATAATGTGCATAAAAAGTGAAATTACACATAAATATTTTTGCAAAATGCCCAAACCTGAAGCTGACTAAAGTCTGCTTATGTAAACTGACAAGCATGTTTGCGGAGCTAACGAACATTACTAAAAACATGGACTGGGTGATTTTGCTGCAATTTGCTTGGCTATGCTGAGGAAGATGAGAAGAGAAAGCACATCTGCTCCCAGCTTTGCTTTTAGTACCTCAGGGTGAACATTGTCCATGCTGGATATTTTGTGTTATTAAAATTTGCTTAAAACAGTTGTGATTGTGTATTAAAAAATGGGAAATTGTATTGTTTTTATTTATCTCAATATATGGAATTAAAGCAGTAGCTTGATACCTGAAACATACAGTACCTGGACTAAAATTTTATTTAAAAATATTATTAATGTAATATAATCTGATACTACATCAAAACCTGGGTTAGTGGAGAAATGTTTTTTCTTTTAAAAAAACAACATTCACAGTAGTAGTTGCTAGAAGGTAAGAGTAATATAAATTCTATTTCTTTCTTTTCTTCCTTTCCATTTTTAAAGGTCTGTGTGTGCCTGTTTGAGCAAGATAGTAGAAAGCATGCAGAAACCCATCACAGTGCTATCTCTGCTTGTGACATATGTGACTAGGAAGTTACTGTGTATAATAGGCCAGTATTTACATATGGAAGACTGCCTACCTGTCTGCAACGTACAGAGGTTGATAGAAGATTTGCAGAAATAAAAACATTTGCAGGTGAGATAAATATAAAGAGAAAAATAGAACAAAGCAAGGAAATGGTGGAAAGGGTATAAATGTGTGATATGTGATAAGACAGGCTAAGAGCTTTGCACTGTCCTGTGAGAGTGTGAGTGTGAGAGAGATGGAGAGAGAGAATGTTTTAGAGCAATGCAAGTACAGTCTGTTATATTTATATAGGGTGTTTTCAAATACTCTGTGCCATTCTGAGTTAAACCTTGTGTGAAACAGAGGCCAATCCTGTCCACTTCACCCAAAGTGGAGTAATACACCTCCTCATCCTGCATGTGTCAGTGTGTACTCTATGCATCACAATGTGTGTTAGTGTATGTGAGAGGCATTTTCAGTGGACCAGAATCATAAGGGAGATTATGAGCTACACTGTGTGAGCGTGAAGTCTAAAAAGCCTCTTCACATGTGGAGATAATATCTTCTCTAATTGAGTGCCGTGTAGGGAGCGAGACCCTCCTGTTTCATGACACAATTGTACCGTGGCTAGAGGCGCGCAGAGAGATTATTACAGATGACAAATGCCACCATCTTAGGGAAAAAGAAGGATTATTTTGTTCTGGCAGGCTCAATAGAGCACAATATGACAATAGAATCCAATAAAATTGTAAGAAACAAACAAACCTGTGTAGAATAAAAAACACATAGATAAGCAGATAAAATATACTGATTTTTATATTTTACATTCAGTTGAACATAAAAGTATGTACATTCTTTATATTTAAATATTTTATCTTACAGCCTTATTCCATACATTCTTTTTTCCCCTCAAGATTCTACACAAAATACCCCATAATGACAAAGAGATAACAACAGTATTCACTGTCTTCGCCATAAGACTCAAAATTAAGCTCAGGTGCATCCTAGTTCCACTTCAGTTTTTTTTACACCTATGGTAAATCCAAATGATTCATTATGTTTGCAAAGACACACAGCTGTCTATATAAGTTCTCTTAGTTGACAGTATATGTCAAAGCAGAAACTAAGCTATGAAGTCCAAGAATTGCCTATAGATCTCTGAGACAGGATTGTATAGAGGCACAGATCTGGGGAGGGGCACCGAAAATTTTTTTTAAAGCATTAAAGGTCCCAATGTGCACACTAGCCTCCATCATCCGTAAATAAAAGAAATTTGGAACCAGCAAGACACTCCCAAAAGGCTGGCCGCCTAGTCAGTCACAGTGTTCGTAGTAAAGAACTGTAAAAATAAAGCAAAACCAACTTTAAAAATAAATTGAGTTTACACAACAACTAAGATTTATAAGTTTTTCATTTTTGATAGCTCATTTATTCATTTATTTTCTAGAGTGCACACACAATCGCACACACATTCACCCACTAATGGGCAATTGGTAGACACCAATTAACCTATTATGCATGTCTTTGGGATGCAGAAGTACACTGGAGTACCTCTAGAAACCCACGCGTACAGAGGAGCTACATGCAAACCCCACACAGAAATTTCACAAGTCGCCCCACCCAGGTCTCGAACCCGGGAACTTTTTGCTGTGAGGCCAGAGCATGATCCAGTGTCACGGAGATTACAAACAATTATCCAGTTCAATTAACATATTTATTTTTACATGATAATACTGATGTTTAAAAAAACTCAAAAAATTGTTTCCTTTTTGTTATCCCAATTAATAGAAATCAATAACAGGATAATGTTTATTATTAGATTCTTAATAAATTTTAATATAGAAATAGTTAAAATACCATTTGTGCACATATATAATTCAATAATATAATGTTCATTAGTTTGTAATGTAAAAACACAACATTTTAGCAAATTTAAGTGAACTGTTTTTTTCAAAATCTGTTATACATGTGGAGCGCTTTTATGGAGTTGTCCTAAGCTATGGTTTACGTGATGGGAAAGACTCATTCTTCACACTCCAGGCTTGTACTTGGATCCTTCACAGAGAAATATGGGAAGACCTCCCAAAGAAGTTTTCTTTCGTTGGAGTGAGGCATCTCTTTCAGATGCCTCAAAATTTGTTTGGGGTGAGCATATTAACTTTTCTGCGACTTACTCTCGCTGCGATCTTGCCTAAAAAAATCTAAAGTCTATCCCCGATCACTAATGCAATTAGTTATTGGACATTCACTTAAAAGTAACCTTTCAATGAATTATGAATTTCAATGAATGTCTATTCATCCAAAATCACAGAGAGAATAAGTTGCAGAACAAGTAATGTACCATTGAACCACACCATTGAACTCTCTACACCCTGTGAGTATGCTAGGGATGAAGGTACTCTGAAGCCGAATAGCAGTTCTTGGAAGTAAGCCTCTACTGAGGTAATATCAGGCAGGGACAGGTAATGTGGATGCGATTCTTGCATGTTCTCTATTCTCAGAACCTATCTCTGCTTTTTTGTTCTGTTTATGTTCCTCCTCTCTGTGCTATGTGGTGCTGGTGTTATGTGTTTGTTCCTACGTGTTCAGCGCGTTCTACACTGTACAGGTATGCCTCTTTTTTATTGTTTTTGTCGTGTGTTTTTTGTGTGGATGAGGTGTCTTTTATTGTGCGCATACACCAGGTGAGTAAAAGCTCCAGGTTTTTTCTCTGTGCTTTTTTCTGGTGTATGTGTGCAGTCAGCCACTCCCCCTTTTTCTTTCAGTTTTTTGTATGGGTGCGTCATGCTCTTTTTTTACACAAGGTTTCTCGTCTCGTTTCTCCTTATTTATTCTTTATTTAAAAAAAATAATCATTTTCTTTTCTGTTATGTTGTGTCTAGCCCCTTTAGTTATCAGCTCTTTGCATTTGGATCCTATACCTTATAACAATTTTTTGTTGACATTAACCTCATTACAGCCAGTTTGGTGCAGTTTTTTTCATCTATTTTTAATCAATTCTTTTAAACATAAACATAACTCTAATGGAATTACGCCTTCAAAAAATTTTTAAACATCTGGAGGAAACTCAGTTACTGGATGGAAGTAATACACTCAATGCACAGGCTGATTTGACATCATTAACACTTTCTTTTTCACCAGACTTGAGCTCCTTCCACTAATTTAATATGTTGTATTACAGTTTTTAAATGAAAATCCTTAGGCTTAAGGGTATTTAGACAGACAGAAAATACTGTTCCCTTTACAAATTTGTTCAACACATCAAGAAACACACCCACTCATTTCAAGAGACTTCAGATCCCCCATCAGTAGGTAAATAAATGCATCATAACTGAACTAGAGATGTGCTTACTTAATATTTATTGATTGGAGTATCATGTTGATTTGTTTATAGATTTATAGATTTACAGATATACATTTGTGGTTTTATACAAATATGTCACTAGTGTGTTATAAACATGAAATGTGATTGGCTGTTATTCCTCACAAAAGGCTTTTATTTAAACAACACTTAGTAGATTAAAGCTTAATGCTGGCTCCAGAACTAAGCCTTAATAAAAAGGACAAAGGGGTACAATAGCACATCTCAGAATAAATAAAGAAAATTCTAAATGTCAAAACATCAACATAATATAATGAACAATAGTATCTACCTACTTAATGTTTTAGTTCAGGTGCACTACGTTGTCTGCGTAAAATGTGCGACACACTTCAGATATTTTCAGCTTTTTATGCGCAACGGCGTCATCGTCCACTATGGTCATAGTAAGCAAAATAAATCCCACCTCTTTTAATGTGTGTCAGTCATCAAAAAGTCCATGTGAATAAATCAGAGATGCACAAAAGACTACATAGCTGATGGAGCTTAAGAGGCTCTGCAAAAAATAATGGGATAAACTGCCCAATAATTGGTTTTCAAACTTGTAGCATTATACTGTAGCATTGTGCCTTGTGGGCTCAGTTATTCTAACATTTTGAAGAAATATATTAGGTCATAAAATAATGTGTATTTCAGGTCATTTTCATATGGTATTGTGACATACTGTATAAAGTACAGGGTGGGCAATTTATATGGATACATAAGTATGTTGATGTAAGTATCTAGGCTACAGTTTAACGATTCTAATTGCATCAGTATATAAATTGTAGAATTCAAACAGAAATTGTATTTCAAAAGAGATAAGATCCACTCATAATTGTAGTTCTGAAAATATTTGACTTTGTATAGTTTAAATATCTTGTGTTGTGCCTTGTGGGCTTATTTTTATAAAAATGCATATCAGTGCATCAAGTCATGTGCGTAAACACTTTTAGGTATTTAGGTATAGGTATTTTAGGAATAGGTATTTTATTAGAGCTTGTTTTAATAGTGAATAATAGAATAAACAACTTGTATTGACTCTGTGAATAACAGATATGAAAATATCTGTTGTATCAAACTCTGTCAATAGAATAGCTAACACACTATTGTAGTCCTGTTCATAGAAATCTTGAGGATATATATACGTCTTGTGAGTAAACAGAAAATATTAATACTTTGTATGTATGGTAATAATTACTTATAATCAGTATGTTTAATATTATTATATTTTTTTTGTATTTCAATTACAGATTTGTATAAAGGCAGAGTCCTGTCAGTAAATAGTTATAAAGAAGTGTGTCCTTGTATTGGACAGGTCCTTTATTTGTTAAATGTTTGTCTAGCTTTAATTTTCCGTATATGGTAAGCACAGAACAGTAAAGATGTTAATCCATTGGTTCTTATCAGTAGAATCAATAGAATATGATGCCTATCTTTTCATGGCTTTCTAAGACAAAAAATTATATTTTTCGGATGTACACGGACGGAGTGTGAAATGAGTTTATGCTCTGGAAGGCCATATAGAGACGATATTCTAGAGAAGCAGCAAGAGGCTTGAGATTAAACGTCTTCTAGACAATCACCTTCTTCACCTTCTGGTTCAGAATCCTCTGATTATAAATCAGAGGTTTCCAGAGAACCTTCTAAGCAATCGGGAAAGTCATCTTCACATTCATCCAATGCGTCACAGGAATGAGTCAGAGGACAAGTAGCCCACACTAAACTACAGTACGCAAAGAGAGAATTATTGGCGAAACAAAAAGGCAAACAGGTAAGAAAAAAAGGTTGAATAGTAAAAGCCGAAATGAAAATGCTTTTGGCCGAACAAAAGGCAGAATCAGAAAGAATACTTCTTCAAAAACAGAATTCATTTGATTTGGCAGAACAATTTCATATGCGGAACCCTTCAACTCATTAAAACATACAAATGAATATGTACAACAGCAAAGTACGCCGTCAAGAGTAAACACCATCATGACACATTATTTCCGGAAAGGAAAGACATTGAATAAGAAACGCAGAGGGGTGCAATAAACCGGATCATGATCGAATGTGGAAAGTTTCATTTGTAAATAGAATCAAAGACATAAATCCATCTCCTTTGCAGGTAATGGATTTATTGTCTGAATGGTTAGGTCCTGAATCAGGGTAAATGTTCAAAAGTGTTCAAGCAGAAAGTTCCTCTAATTTGGAAGAAGGGTTTGAGTCAATTTGAAATTGCCTTGATAAAACTTACAGACCTCCTGCAATCATTGAAAAAGTGCTTTTAAAAGGATAAAAAAAAATTCCAAAGAGCACCAACAAGGACATGCATCAGCTAGTACAGCTTAGTGACATTCTAAAAGAATTACTGTCTGCAAAGGAATATGACAAATTATCTGGATTTTCATATCTTGATACCCCAATAGGTATTCGTCCAATAGCGGACGACCTTCCCTACATTGTGAGAGAATTTTGGATTCTAGAAGAAGCAAGGTACAAGCGCGATTATAACGTAGTGTCCTCTTTTAGACATTTTTACTGAATTTGTAGAGGAACAAGCTTTAATAAGAATTGACCCAGTTTTTGAGGCTAATGATCCAAGTGTTCCTCAGTACGCAGGAAAGCAAAAGTCCAGATTTAGGTTTCAGGTCAGTTTGCTTTTGGGACAATTTAGAGGGGTCTGAATTTTTTTGGCGTGTTCACATATACTAAAGAAATGATGACTGAGTGATCTGAGTTTGTTTCTGATGCTGAACTGGATCAATTGTGAAAACACTGTGAAATTTCCCCTGACTCTCTGAAATTTCTTCCCTCTTACAGGCCATACACTACTTATTCACAG